>CM046425.1:49576011-49818150 GCA_025506505.1 Flaveria sonorensis | reverse complement strand
ATTTAAGGAAATTAGAAATACAAAATTAAAAGTTAGTATCAGTTGATTACTTTATTATTCAAGAACAAATGAAAAAAATACAAATTTTTTTCATAGGAATAGTTTCGGGTAAACAAGTATATATGTTGCTTTTAATCGGGTCGAATATCACGTACGTCTCATGCCTATGAATATTTTCTAAAAGTAATCTATACCCAATATCATACTAAAATACTCACTTCAAATATTTCAGGTTTCATACTCTTAGCTGGTTGATTTGTCATCTCTACTTCTAGCTTGTCCAATTAAACTTCCTATTATTTAAGGATCCGTTGTTACTAGAAATTACATGTTAATACGCCTTGTATATATTGTTTTATTTGCTTCATTCGAAAATCCACAGCTCAAGTTTGAACACTAAAGAAGTGCTGAAAGATGACTTGGGGATTACGTAAAAAGTTGCTATAGGCAATGTTTAACACGTTGGTAAGAACGTTGGATTCTTTTTCCTTATAACTAAATCTTACAATTCTAACCAAATAAATTAACTTGTCAAGGGCCATCGATGTATAATCCAGCTGACATTAATCAATGCATGAAGCTCATGACTTAATGATGCAAGAGTAGTCGGGTTTCTTTTTCATGGTGAGCTTAATATGTTGACATTATGTCTTTGTTAATTTGTTGCGCATGAAACACACATTTACCAGTTAGGGATGATAAAAAAAACAACCCTAAACCGACGGGAACATTCGAAATAATAGATATCGGGTATGAGTCTACGTATAAATTTAGTTTGTTGTGGAATTATAACGGGCGGACACAAAGAGTCTGAGGTTGGGCTTGACGTCCTACATCTTGGTTGGTCTTTTTTTAAGACATGTATTTAATGTTGTTTCTTATATTCGCATGGTATAAGGTATAAATTTATCATTCGAAATCTATATTAACATAAAGTTTACATATTTAATTATTTGAAAGAGTTTATGATGATGCTAATATGTATGTAATTTTCTATTTTTAATTGGTTGTAATTGTTATAAACATAGAAATTATGTAATATTAGAATGGTTAGAAAAAGAAAGGTGCTTGGAAATTTCGAATAAATGGGTATGTCAAATATGTGACGGGAATTAGAATAGGTATGGGACATGTTTTGATAATGAAGTATGATTTTGTAACGCTCGTCTTAAACTTATCCCAAATGAGATCCAAAGCATAAAGAAAAAAAAAAAGTTTCATTTAGGTTGGTATACTGACATGTGAATTCAAAAATATATACATTAAAAGTAGAAAATATATTTATATTTGAGTCATTAAAAAAAATAAAAAAAAGTTTTATCTATGTTGGGATATAACCACTTGGATTTTAATGATTTTCCATAGTTTAAGGTGGCGAGACTTTTGAACATATTTATTTATATAATATAAAAATAAAAATGTTAAAAAATTTGATCCTCACCAGCAAGCTCCACGCGCCACATGGTTGGTCGAGCTGCTGTTTTTTATTATTTCTTTTGACACGCGCCCTGCCCTTTTATCTGCCCTTTTATAATGTTGGGAAGTTTACATTAAATTTTAAAAAATTATAAAAGAAGCATAAAATAACTAAAAAAGTAAATGTAACAATGAAAATTAAAAAAGTAAGTTAAAAAGAGTATCAGAACCAACACAAAACGCCCACAAAAATATGGTTGCTCAAGTTTAGAACCCACGCAGCGGGGTTTGGCGTTAAAATCCAAATCAACTAAACAAATATCCATGTTTGTTAGATTTTGTTTGTTGCATATACACATATAACTTAAACTTAATGAAAAATAGTCACTTGACTTTGATACTTGATATACAGTATAATTATTAATAATACAATTATGATTATGTCAAAAAGAAATTTTAAACGGGTACAACTATAATATAAATACATGTTGACATCATATTATTACACGAATCATCTTAGTACACGAAAAATTCATAAGAAAACAAAAATACATGTCCCATATCTAGTAAGAGGAAGTGGTGACGATATTAGGTTGTGGTTATTAGTGGAATGTGGAGCCCATGATCGGGGATTAATAAGGGGTGACTCTTTTCGGTACGTGGCCTCCGATCATTGACCCCTCTTGTTACCTTCAAACCCTGGTTAACTTTGTTAAACTGACTAGAATATTTTCCAGCGATGAAAAGTTTGAGAATTTCGTTACACATGTTACTGAAAAAACATATAAAGTTATGGTCATTGGTGGATTTAGAAAATTTATTTATAGGAATCGGAAATTTTTAAGGATCAATTGTTTATCACCTAATATTAATTTTATTTGGTATGGTCCAGGCGGAGTCGGGTCGGGTCACACGATAAGAAGATAAAAAGATAAAAAAACAAATAAAAACAAGTAATCTGAATTGATCTACCAACATATTTTAGTGTTCAAACTAATATTAACAATTAACACTAGAGTTATAAACGAGTCAAGTTGGCTCGTAAACTACTCAGGATCGGCTAGTGAAAAGCTAAGATCGAGTCGATCTTAAACAACTCGAGCTCATATTAGCGCTCACTTAATAAAAGAGCTCGAGCTGGATATTCACATATCAAGTCCGCTCGTGTGTCTAAACGAGCTTTCTATTTATATAATTTTTAATTATCTATTAAAATATAATTATATAAGTAAATATTATTATAATTTTGTATATGAATAGTTAATCGATAAACAAGAGAGCCCAAGGCGAGCTCGAAGTTGAAAAAATTCAAACTAAAAAAGTTCTATATTTACCGAGCTCAAGTCTTAGAATTAAGGTTCTACACGAGCCAAGCTCAAGCACGAGTTTGAGTTCTCTTAAAGTAAAATGATCCCAGCAAGAGCCTTAATAAGCTCAGGTTTGGTTCGGCTTCTCCACCTATCTTATGTAACACTCGTCATAAAATTTATATAAATTATTGATTGCTAAATTGAGTTTTGTTAAGTGGTCTTGTTAAGTTAAAAATTAAATGAGCATGAACTTAATAGTTAAATGTTTAAGGCAAATTGGATTTTAATAATCCAAACTATTACTCATTGGTTGATAATAATTCATACTATTGATTTGTCTGGTAATAATCCTAACTTTTATTTTTATTACCAACAACAGTTTCAGTAGCACAATTATCATACATTCATACTCGATTTATACTTATTTTAGACTCAATTTAGCTTGTATATTATTTTTATTTCGTTCATAATCATTATTGTGAACGAAATCGAGTCGAAATAATGCATAAATTTTTAATAATTATGTTACTAAGATTGTTGTTGGTAAAAAAAAAATAAAAGTTGGGATTGTTACCAGCCAAATCAATAGTATGGATTATTATCGGTAAATGAGTAATAGTTTAGATTATTAAAATTTAATTTGTTAATGTTAATTTAAACTTAAATTATCCAATATTGTTTTTTAATGGACTTATCATAACTAATTGATTTATATTTGATAATTATTTTATGGAGGTCGGTTTCAAAATTTAGTGTTAGTCTTGAAATTTATCAGGGTTGATGTCAACATTTCTTTGGGGTCGGCTCACACTTTTATGGGGTTAGTGTCAAAATAGGGGGTTGGTCGAGATTTTATCGTATATATATAAAAAAAATTCATGGGGGTGTGGGCATAGATCAATCCTAGGATAAGAGATATCGTCTCAACCACGTTATTACGCACTTTATAGGACCATGTGTTTATGTGAATTCTGATGTTATGCTATTTTGTATTTTTGTTACAAGTTTTACAAGTCTATATGAAAGATACAAGTTTCATGCTATTATGATACTAACAACAACTTAATATATTACGAGATACGTGTTTATTTGTTATAAGTTTAGTTTTTATAATTTTGTTATTCGTCTAATGAGCGTCATGATCAGGCGTGCATTTGTTTTGCTGTTTCATGCACTTTAGGTTACTGAAGTCACTGGGAAGACAAGGGAGCATGCTCAAGAGCTAAAAAGGTTGTTTTTTAATTAAAAATTAGGTAAAAGAATGTAAAAGTTAATCCAATTTATGTGATGTTATAGATAATTTATAGATTGATGTTTGACATCTGATTAGCGTATAATGACATGTCATCCATAACCGGATTGTGTTGTTACATAAACAAAAATATATGAACGAACAAAAACGAATATATATGTACGAACATAAATAAATGTTCACAAACATAAATGAATGAACAAAACATATGTTTATTTTTGTTTGTTTACTTATATGAATAAAATTATGTATTCATAGTCTTTGATTTATTAAATGAACAAATATAAATAAATTTTCAATCAAACTGTTCATGAACGTTCAGTTTATTTACATGTCTACTTGAAGACTTTTAAACTACATACTCCAAGTGGTTTTACTATCACAATCATGCGAACAATTTGCAGGGAGAACAGAAGGTTGTCATTTAGTCAAACCATTTGTGAGGATCTGATAGTCTCATGATTTGATTGTTTCAAGTCCATGTAATATGACCAAAAAATTTAGTAAACTTTGAGAAAATTGTAGGCTAGGATTTCTGTAGATGGCATAAGAAATGCATTTCATCCTCTAGTACACCCATGCTGTTATTCATGGGGTATGGAACTTTGGAGCCAACTTTGGAAGAACAACTTAAAAAAAGAAAATTCAATTGTAAAACAGTCGCATAGATATGGTTGTCATATTTCATGGCAAACTAGGGGCAAAGAAATGAAGAAAAAATAAAATTCTAATGTATATCAATCACAAAATTCATGACCCGCTCAATTAAGAAAACAGTGATAAGCTAGATAGAAATCGGTTGCAAAATGAGCTTGTCGCAAGATTTGCAACTGCAAAAGCCGTCGCTAATTTCAATCGCAAAATATCCCACGTTGGCAAAGTAGAATTACAAGTGGAGGTTTATGCCACCACAATTTCGATAGCATATCAGTCATAAAGGTCCTTTGCACCGATTTGCCACAAAAATTACAGTCACAGCTAGTCTAGCAGCGTCTTCAACTTATTGTCAAACTAAAATCACATTGTCTTTTACAACAAACCTACAACAAAACTTGATTAATTCATAAAGATATATATTTCAAAAGCTCTATCCAAGCCCAACATTTTATGCCCTAGCTAAATTATTTGAATCTTTTACCTTATTTCCGCTTTATTTAATTTGATCATATCGAAGTATAGAAGTTACATTGTTAGTGTTCCCAAAATAGTACATGTATGATGGTTTTTTTGACTATGTAATATATGGATTGCTCTATGTTTATGTGTATGTGTAATGTATTTCTACCTGCAAAAGGGTATAGAGTAAAGCTTAGGCAAATATGAATACAACGTGGGGCATACTTTTCTTACTATATAATTTTTGTTTTCTTCCTCATATATTAATTGTGGAATCTGCACCAAGATAGAGGACATTTTTTTCGAAAAAAATAATTAAAAAATCAAAATCAAAATCAAAATCAAAAGATGAATTTGTTATCATCTTCCTGAAGAGTGGGATTAGAGCTGGTAACAAATTCACCTTGTTTTCTTATAGATGATGACAATCCTGCTTCGGTATTTAACTTAACTAATACTGTATTGTGTACATGTATAAGCTAGCTAATGTTCGAAATATATGTATGCTATGATCCTATTAATTTATTGCTTATGTTGATTTGGCTCATATATGTGAAGTTGTATATGGATATAGGATAGGATATAGATTAATCTTATCTAGACATGCATTATTTTTTAGATTGATAAATAATTAATGATACAACACTACGATGCATTAATAGATGTATATATAATCTCCACCTCATCAGCTCACACTTTTATCCAACCTTCATCCAATCATCAAGAAACCCGCTTAGCGGGAGAGCGAACACTAAGATCTACTTGCAACGGGAGCAGACTTGGTGTCAGATTTTTCAAAGTCCGCTTATACAGGTAGTGGACTTCCTATAGACAATTTTATTGGAAAAAAAATGTGAAACCTAGTGACATTAGTGCACATTGATAATGTAGTTTTGCTGGAGACAACACAATAATGTGTGAATGAAGAATCAAGTCAGTGTCAAGAAAAAAGTGGAACATGCCGAAATCCTTTAGATTGACTATTTGTTACTAGAATCCTGGAAAATAATAAGTAAAGAAGTTCCTAACATGTGGACAAACTATTAGAACAAGTAGGTTACATTAATCACTGCCTACAAGAACTTTATATTCATATATATAGAATGACCAAGAAACTATGCAATGTCTATATATAAGAGGTCCATGTTATGAGATTGGTACCAAGGAACACGGCATAGCATGCTATAGATTGGTGATTATTTTGGACATCTTACTCGAACTAGATAAAAAGACATTTTTTTAACACATAGATAAATAGAGAGGAAACCTAGCGAAGTTGAAGAGATTATGTGTTGTTGTTTCTTCAAGTTACAGAAGAATGCATTTTAATGACCATCTAACCCTCAGACTAAAGCATGAACGACAAATGTTGTTAAAGAGAAACATAAGTTCTAGACAAGTAATGATCACAAAGTGAATGACACCAACAATTTTTATTTCTTTTGCTTTTCAGGATCATAAAATGAAGTGCCGGCCAAATCTTGTTACCTTAAAGATATATCTTACAACACCAATATTCTACTTTACAAATTTATACTAGATTACAATGTTAAACCAGATTACGGTAGGGTGTTACTTAAAATTCATACTATGAGATGACTAGATACTTGTATAGAATCCAAAAGTTCAAATCCTTAGTTTTATTTTTAAATACTTTTAATTTTGTGAATTTAAGAGAAACTATAGTATTTACATGCATCATATCACATAATTTATGCATGCTTTCAGTTTACAATGAGATAAAGTACTTATTATATTTTATTTTCTATTAATTTGGTGAATATTGGTACTCGACTAGTATAATTTTCAGAAGTGTCATCTACGAAAATCCTCCATAAGTTCACATTCGGTAAAGCCTCTTACCTACGGATTGTCAATGGAAACATGTCGTCAGAAAATAAGAGACGAGTAATCTTGTTTCTAACGAATTACCAACGACTTATACCAAGTGATCTCTAACGGTTGGCTGTAAGATCATCGCTAGCTTATGCAAGGTCATCCAAGCTGACCTTTATCATCAGACATTTAGCTTGGCTTACAAAGACTATTTTCACTAACATGTTACCAATAGAGGTTTTAGAGGTGTTCATCGAATTGAATCGAATTCCAGTTTATCACATCGAATTATTCAAACTTTGACGTTTTTAATCCGGATTGTTAGATGACCCGAACCTAAATTGTACCATTGAAAATACAATTTCAAACTAGTAAAATAATAACATTTAAAACATTTATATCGGCAAACAATTACATTTAAAACATTAAAAGTGGCAAGTTCAAACATCCAAATCAAAGTTTAGATATAAATAAACTATGTTAGAAACCTCATTTGCATTAGTATATACAAGTTTATATACTTTGCAGTAATGATTTAATAATATATATGCTATAGTATTTTTTAATACAAATTATAAAATATTTTATAGTTACAATTTTTAAAATGATTTATAAAAAGTATGAAAGAATGTTCAATTGAAATAAAAAAGTTTTATAAACAAACCTAACCTTTTTTTAAATAAGAAAGTTTTATACAAATAATTATAGAAAGCATTATTATTTAATGAGAGGTGAAAAACAAAACTTATAAAAATTATCAAAGAAATATGTATAATTAATAGAAGAGCAATGGAGGAAAAAAAATAAGAACACATAGTAGAGTCATATATGTCCTTCAAAATTTTTAGAGTAAATACACGGATAGTTTCTAGGGTATACACGTATTGCAATTTTAGTCTCTACTTTTAATAAATTACAGATGCGGGCATAAAATATGCATGATATGCACATCGGTAGTCCCAAGCACTAATAAAGATTAACTTGATCAGTTAAGTCTATATTAAATGACCAAAGTACCCTTATTATTAAAATTAATAACTCAAAATAAAATATTAATTTGGACCTGAAATATTTATAATTAAAAAATAATAATATACCAACAAATAAAAACTAAACAATTATTAAACAACCCTTCCTTTCTTATTCTGATCCCTAATAAACGCCACTGCCACTGTCGTTCGCCGCACCACCACAAATTAAACCCAAAAATTCATAACACCGAGTCCATAGTGTTTTAAGGAGTATTAGACGATGACGAAGAAGAGATGAAGGCGAACACAATAGGTGGCAGGGATTTGAACGGGCGACGGGGATGGTGGGTGTTGCCATCGATGTTTCACAAATATGATTCGATTCGATTTTTGAACTTTGTAGGGTGTTGAAGAAGAGAGGAATGATGTTGGGAGGAGATGTCGGAGACGAGATGATGCTGCAGAGATGGTGGCGGTAGTAGATTCGGTGGTCGCCGCTCGCCGGGGAGTTTCACATATGCAGGTAGGTTCGAATGGAGTGGGGTTTTGGTGACGATTGTGACATATGGTGGTGACTGTGACCAGTGGTGGTGCTCGATGGTGGTGCTTGAGTTCTTAATTAGTGGTGAAGTTGGAGGATGGTGGTGGAGGGGTGGTAATGAAGGGTGTATGATGAAGATGAAGAAGATGATGGAGGAGGTGGGGTGTGGTTGGTTAGGTTTTATTTAATATATAATATTAGTGGTTTATCTATGTTTTTTTTTAATTTAGGGGTATTTTGGTAATTTGACATTGACTTAACAGAGAAAGTTAAACTATGTTAGCGTTGAGGACCATCGGTGTGTAAACCATGCATAGTTCAAGACTGCATCTGTAATTTATTAAAAGTGAAGATTAAAGTTGCAATACGTGTATACCCCAGGGACTATCTGTGTAATTTACTCAAATTTTTATTTATTAAGTTTTAAGATAGAGATTATAAAGACATATATATTTGTTAGTCGATATATAATGATGATTACAAAACCTAGTCTTATCTATATTTCTACGATCATTTAAAACTTCTTGTATACATCCAACAAACATTAGAATTATGTACAGTTGAGGATGATACCTTTCGGTTTGTCTTTAAAAGAAGATCGTAGAAGTCCTTCGAAAGGGACAACAGTCTTAGCTGTCATACAATTAGTCTTGGTTTGAGAAAAAAAAATATAAAATACAAAGTTTATATCATCATAAATTGTTGAATTACAATTAAATGAATTTGAATGTCATAACCATTAAAAGAGGACGTCAAACTCAGCAGGACAAATAACATACAATATAAACAAGCATATAACGCGGGTAGTGGTCGATCATGCAGTACTACTAGGCAATCAATGTGTAATAGAAACCTAAACATTCAATGAGATAATTAATCACTAATACCCTTGAAAACAAATAGCACACAACATATAACAAAATACAATGATTCAAAAGAAACAAACACTGACACTAACCAAGTGATAATTATAAACCAAACACTGACATATACGGGCTACTAACTAAAACCAATATAAGATGTATCTAAACATTTCCCAAAACACACCTAACTTTAGTCTTACATACCCACATACTTTTATCCTATACGTACCATGTTCTTAGAGAGGTAAAACTCGAGCAAATTAATCATGTATAATCTTCTCTGTCTCAAGTCAAATGAATTCCAATTCCAGTTCAAAAATCTTAATAATATGAAGATTCTATTACTTCATATTTGCATGTTGGCAATTCATGAGTGAACTAGTCAAATGTTGCGTTGGAACTTGACAAAATCCATTGGATTAACAACTAAGACTGGACGTAGTGGACATTTTAAAAGCGTCAAACATGATAACATGAACACAAGTGAGGCTCCAAATACCATTACAAGATAGTTAAAAAAGATTTCAAACCTATAGTATGTCAAACCTTTAATGGGCATCAAACACAACTTTTCATATATTATTGCATCAATAAGGACTTCAACTACTAGTTAATCATTACAATTTATTTAAAAGGAGCTTTAATGATATAATTTTTATCTACATGACATTTTGATAATATTTTAATTAAACAATTACTATAATGGTCTAACAGTTTGAGATTCTTATATTTAAAAGGAAACGGTTTTCAGTTAGATTTGGCCGACTCCAAATCAGTAGAATATTAAAAAAAATGATTTATTAATCAGCCTCTTGTGATGAACTGAGAATTTTAATGTTTATCACTTCGTTTGAAATGTGGTCTTGTTACTTTTCATATCTGTTTTAAAATATTAATAAACAATATACATATATAAATGCGTTCATAATCTGACATGACGCATGATGTCTAGATAAAACTTTTGAATCCTTTTAAAAGATTTTCGAAAAGAGTAGTGAGCTTATTTGTAGCACATAGATAAAATAATTAATATTTTAATCTGATTAGACTAAATTAAGGTTTGAGCCTGTGAAGTCAGTAAAGACTAAAGGGTGCCTTTTTGCACTCTTGTGTGAGACCAAAACATACCGGACTAAACATCAATCATTATAATGTGTCAAAAGGACCACTAACAATTGGCTATTCTAGATTACTTTCCTGGGACCAGGGTTCCACTTTGCACAAACTTTCATGCTCATCTATGAGGGATAAAAACTTAGGAAAAAATAAATTTATGTTGAATCATTAATTAAAAGTAATATATCCTTTGAGAACGGGTTAAGTCTAAGTACATATACATTTAAAAAAGTTAGAATAATAAGTTATCTTTAAGGTCAAGAGTTTAGTTATGTTTATGACGTGTTAATATAAATTGATTATGATGTACAGTTGTGAGTATGTTAAATGTTTTAGCCGACGGTCACTTTTGACTAATGTATCTCATCCGTTTACGCTTTAAATTTAATACACGCTCAAAATCCAAAATATGAAGAAAAAAAAAGTTGGGTCAATATATCACAGAACCCCATGTGGGGAAACCAATCACTTACGAATTACAAATGTAAACATCAATTTGAAATGTAACAGAATACAAATTGAACATCATATTCCGAATATGATATAATGGTTTTGTAGGGCCGGCTCTTATGAGGAGATAACTCAAGATAGGGCTTAGGGCCCCCACTTTTTTAGGGCTCCCAATTCTCAGCAAACAAGGATGAAGAAGAAAAAGAGACATGTAATAGAAATCGAAGGGTCAATCGTTGAAGATAATCATCAAAATCGTTAATCTTTGCCTAAATCTGCTAACCGTTAATTGAAGGTAGTCATCAAAAATCGTCAGTTGTTAAAAGCAATCATCATTCATCAATCGTTTTATTATTAATTGTGCGATTCTTTTGTTGTTCGTCTTCATTTACTTCGATCCGTGAGGTTTTCACCGTTTTGTTATTGTAGGGTATGGTAATTAGATTGTTTTTGTTTTCTTTGGTGATTTTTTTTTTTGTAAATGTTGAATCGTAATATCACTATATCAGACTACCAGTGTAATTTCTAATAAAATTTATGTCTTTATTCTAAGTGATTTAGCAATTTGAGCAATTGGTCAGCAAAGATACAACTCGGGTGTTTGCAAGCTTAGAAGTTATTGGTTCCTATATCCTTTATAAGAATTAACTTGTAATATGAGTTTGGTTGCTATGTATGATGATTGAGTCTAGGTATTGAAGTTATTGGGTTGTATATCCTTTATAAGACTTGGGTTGTAGTACTATGAGTTTGATTTGCTATGCAGGATGATTAAGTCTAGGTTTTAAATTTATGATTCATGTTGACTTGAGCTGTGAAAATATGGATCTTTGTTACTGTTTAAAAGTTTGATTGTACATAAGTCTTTTTTTATAATAATCCATGTCTACGCTTGACAATTGATATTGTTTCAAAGTTTAAAAAATATTGGTTGAAGTTTTTATGTTCTAGTTTGAGTAACAGATGTGTAATTAAGGTGTTCTATGATTTGAGTATGTTTGAGTATGATGTAGGGTCTTGTTATCTGTGTATTGATGTTAACTTCTTGTTGACCACTTGTATGTTTGTTGAAATATGAATAGAACTTTTGTAAAAATGATTTTGATCCTAAACTTTTGTATATAAGTTCTTAATTTGAACATTCCGCTATCTTTTCTAGAATGTTGATGTAGTTTCCAAGGCATCAACTATTGTCGTTTTAGTATT
Source organism: Flaveria sonorensis (assembly GCA_025506505.1). Classification (NCBI taxonomy): domain Eukaryota; kingdom Viridiplantae; phylum Streptophyta; class Magnoliopsida; order Asterales; family Asteraceae; genus Flaveria; species Flaveria sonorensis. The sequence continues at coordinate 49,806,073 of CM046425.1, read as the reverse complement.
GGAACTATAGGGCCATCTTTGGATGCATTTTACGGAGTTATTGTTATCTTGGTAGGGATAGAAGGCGATGCAACAACAACAAATGTGGGTTCATTGGTCATGAAGTCAACTAATCAGCCTTATCAATAGTTTCCAAAAAGGTTAGTTTTATTCACTTTATTAGAAAGGATCCCAATTTTCTTGTTTCGCTTAGGGCCTCCAAAAACGTCAAGCCGGCCCTGTGGTTCTGAAATGTAACTTTTAAATCATATTACACTGTTTTTTAAACTAAATAAATGTAAACTAGTATTAATACACTCGCGTTGCTGTCGGGAAATCAGTAAAAAACTAACTTTGTCAACAACGTAATCGTGAACCCCCGTATTGAAGGTAAGAAAAACGAAACATACATGTTGTTGATAACATTCGAAAATTAATATAAAAAAATAATCATAAACTTGTGCGGTGGGACGAGACTAAGGAGAACATTTGGAACTTGATATGTACATGAAAAGAAACAATAAAAAAATCACATTGAAATTTTAATAAAGTAGACATGTCGAAATGGGAAAAACCAAAGACTAAAAAAATATTAACGTTGATAAAAAATAAACGCGTATAAATTTGGATTTATATAAATCATATTACAAAAGTTGAAGGAAAACATGATAAAAAGCCCTATAAAAAATAAAATCTTAAATTAGATTTGACGGCTTGTACATTTGTACGCCAATGACATGTATATTATGACATACAGTTCAGTTTTGTATGAATTTACATCGCAACATAGATTAAAATAAATATTTTACAATGGTATATTCAAAATTTACAAAACATTAAATTTTAAAATTTGTATAAAAAACAAATAATGACAAAGATTTATAAGTGTGTCAAAAAAACAAAAAACAAATAGATAAGAGTAGATATAAAGTATAAGTGTAACTAAACTTGAGATTATAATGTAACTATTTAAGAGCCTTAACATAAGTTAATGAAATGATCCTTAGATCGCTTGTAGGGCGCTATAAAATATGTAAGTTATATGAATATAAAATGTTTGTTTTCTTTCCATACAATATATCAAAATTTTAAGCTTATATGCAAAGTAATATTGGGGAATTCTCTAAAATGACTAAATGTAAAACACAATATATAACTTCAAATTATAGTTTATTTGTAGCAATTTATTAAAAATAATATTAATGTTAATCAAACCTGATTAGTATTAATCATCCTTAACTAAACTAAATAGTTAATTGATTTGTTTATTAATTTGTCATCATGGTTTTTTAGTTGGTTTTACATCCCAATAGATCTTAGTATTTGCAAACCATGATGTGGGGTGGCAAAAGGTTTGTGGAGGTGGGTGGTGACATGGTGGGCGGCTAAGGCCGGTGGGCACCTCTTATTGTATCTTACCAAAAATACTATGGACTCTTAAATTAAACCACTTCGAGTACGTAGAGTTAAAGTGACTAAAACCAACCGATGGTTAAACCATCATCACGACTAACCCAACATCGTAATACCGCTTATGCTAATCCAAAATAGTTAAGTGATGATCGTCGTTGAGACACGATAGAGATATCTTGTCAACATGCGTCAGATAGAAATGTTATACCCTAATGCATAGCAAGAACGATGGTAAAAGGAAATTGATATATTATTGAATGTTAAACTACTACGTCAGGTCGTTTTTAGATAGTAAATTTAGATTTGATAGGGAAGCCAAATTTTTGAAAACTAAACATCACTTTTTAATAATCGAAATGATTGTTTATATAAAACGTAAATTACTCATATGAAGATTCATGCATTTTTACAATCAAAATGAAATAAATTCAAATTGCAAAAATGGAAAAAACTATCGACTTCAAAATTAGGTTCTGGATCCACAGGTTCGAAGTACATTTGTCACATGATTCAGTTCATTGAGATGCCAATGTTAGTTCATTTTGAGACGCTTATGTTAATTACTTATAGGACTCATAACTACATGAAAGTTGTATTAGTTGAGCTTTTCTTAAACCATTTGGCACTATGCAATTGCCTCAATTACTATGAAAACTTTCACATTTATGATATGCTCATACTTTTATGTTATCTCATATTAATTTTTATAAAAGATGACTCGCATACTTTATTAAACTATTATTAAATTTATACTAATGTTCATTATTATACGTACTAGAACCTCAACCACCTAGAAAGAAACACAATTACTACACAACATAATATAGCTAGGCTACAAAGCCTTTGGGATATGGTTTATATGTGCTTCTCTCTTCTCATCTCTTCTCTTTATTTTTTATATATTATACTCATATTATTATAGAATAATAAAATGCAAGAATTAAGTAAATAACTCATTTAGTTTGTTAGATGCTCTAAATCCACATTCATTTGTAACATTAAGCTAAAACACAACCCAAAAAACAAATTACTAAAATAAGGAGATGAAAATAGTTTTTTAAGGAGTTATTTAGTATTTAACTTGATGTTTAACCATTACAAGATGGTTTAGTTATAAAATGATTGAGAATTCTCTCAAGAGATCGGGTTTAAAGCTATTTTAAGCAAACATTTTGAATTATCACGATTGTTAAAATTAATTTAGAATGATATTTCTTGAAAAGAATTCTAATTTTCCATCAATAAAAGGAAGGAATTTTAATGTAATGGGCATGAGCCGGATATGATTGTGTTTTGGTTTATATGCCCCCTCCATGATTACATGTCAATTCTCTCAATCAAGAAGCACATGTTTGTTTGTTTTTTTGAAAGACAAACAAAAATTTTATTTAAAAGAAAACCTAAGTAACAGATAGTTAATCAGAAATATTACAGAAAAAATACAATTATTAAACACCCAAGCAAACTAAATCAAAGTTACATCATATTTCCCATGTAAGACCAACAATTATTATCCTTAGAAAATTTGTTTGCTTGTTTTTGAAAACCCATCATTTCGACACCTCCAAATAACCCAAATAGCCGTTTGAATCACTAAGAACGTCGCCTTCCTCCACTTCTTGGAGCCTCTGTTTCGGTTATCAAAGGTTGCAAGATCCTTGAGTTCCAAAACATATATCGGATTTATCCTACACCAGCGCGAGATGAAATCCCAAACCTGAGCCGTAAGATTGCATGTAGCAAAAAAAATGCAAGGCAGACTCCACTCCCTCATCATACTTCCTACACCGAAGATTTGGGATAACTATATTTCTTCTAGCTAAGTCCGTGGTTGTGGGAAGTCTATCTTGAATAAGCCTCCAAAACAGAAAATTCACCTTCATAGGCGCCCATTTGTTCCACTCAAAACCCAAGTGAAGATCTGAGAATAATAAGCTTTGCGCCTTATCTCTAATACTTCGAACAGAAAATTCACCCGACCCATCCAGAACCCAACTCCAGCGATCCTCCCCTACGCTAAAGTCGTAACTTAGAATATCGTTCGTGAGCATGCTGAGTTCAGCCTGTTCGGCAGGAGACGAAGGTGATCGAGCCCAGGAAAAAGACAGAACCAATGCACCCCCGTTTAAACCAACTCGGTCCGAAATCAGTGTAGTTTTCACTCTCTCCAACTCATATAAATATGGATATTTAAGCTCGAGCAGATCATTATAAAGCCATCGATCTTTCCAGAAAAACATCTCTTTACTACAACCCGGGTACCCGCGAAATAGTGTTGATAACTCGATACCCATTTTTTGGAAGTCAAACAAAATATTATGTATCTATTTCCACGGGCCCGGTAACGAGAGTCTTGCCGGTATAAAACTCCATGCCCTTGACGTGTGATGTATATTCCATATTACTTTCCTCCATAAACTATTCCTCTTGACTTTAAATCGCCACTATCATTTGGCCACATCGCCAAATTCGCCATCTGGAGTGACCCAAAACCCATACCCCCGTATTCTTTAGGAGTCATAAAATTGTTCCATGCGACCCATTTCATTTTTCCTTGTCCGGAGACGAACCCCAGAGAAAATCTCTACGCAACTTTTCCATCACATTAATCACACCAATCGGTGCTTTATATAACAAAAAATAATACGTAGGAAGTGCATTTAGAACGATTAATCAAGGTGATACGACCCCCAAAAGATAATGTCTTCGCTTTCCACACTGATAGCCTTTTTTTAAATCTCCACCACCGGATCCCAATTTTTGATTAAATTCATATTGACTCCATCTTGTAAACCAAGATACTTAAAAAGCAAAGACCCACTCATACACCCCATCATATTGGCCAGCAGTTGTATGTTTGTATCCTCCAATCCAACTCCATAAAGATTGCTTTTTTTGAGGTTAACTCGAAGCCCCAAAACAAGATAAAAGCATCGAAGTAACCGTTTCAAATTAAGCACATTTTGGAAGGACCATTCACCCAAAAAAATGACGTCATCTGCATAAATAAAATGTGAGATGAATGGGCCATTAGGGGAGATAGAAATACCTTTAAAATATCCAACGAGCATGCATTCTTCATAACCCCGGTCAATGCTTCCATGGCGAGGACAAAGAGAAACGTAGACTAATGTGTGTGCGTTGGAATGAGATTTTAAGTGTTTAAACGTTAAATATTACGTATGATTATTCGTTTATATGCATGTGATTGAGTTGAATAGGTTGTCTATGAGTTGGAAGTGATTTGTAGGAAAAACAAGGAATTTGGAAGCTTACATGATAAAACAAGTCATTGGAGGGGTCAAGAAACGAAGTTTCAAAGTGCAGCAGAAAGGCTTCCACCGTAGCCTACTGTAGCCACCGTAGGCTACGCCAGCTTAAGTAAAAAATCAACAGAATACACCCCACCGTAGGCTACGCTGGATGGCATAGCCTACGCCAGGACCCTTTTAAAAACCCTTAAATACGCGTTTTATTTAGGTTTTAGCCACCACTTAATTCCCATTCGACCTAGAACGTTTAGAGACGAATTTTGGGCGTTCTGAGATCAATTTTTCACCATTCCAATTCTCAAAAACAAGATTCAATCATCCAGAATGCAAATCAACAACGGTTTTGAAGATCATTCAAGAACGATGAGCGGCTAATCCTCTCGTGATCGACTTCGGGTATTAGGTTTTGCGTGATTAGGTTTTTGTTTTTGTTTAACTTTGTTGGGATTAAACTTTAGAACCCGTTAAGTTCTTTTATGAGTTTAACTTGTGTTTTGATTATTTAAACAACGATGTTGGTAAACTTTTAGTTGAATATCATTTAATCTTCCGGAAATTATATGATTGTAAGTTTTGGTTTATAATTGAATTGGTATTGTGTATCAAGACCCATTAAGTCCTGATTATCGATATCACTTAATCATAGCACATATAGAGTCCCTATTAAGGATTTTCCTTGAAGTTAAACTAAACAATTGCTGAAAACCAAACCTAGAACCGAAGTGGATTACTTTCTCTTATAATCGTTTTCTTAATCAAGTTTGATTCTTTCAAAGTTGTTTTCTTAGTTTATTGTTAATTATTCCAAAAATCCAATTTTCACAGCCCAGGGGCAATAGTTAAGTAATTTGTTAATTTAATTAATTAATATTTCATAAATAAAGTATAATACACCGACCACTAATTCCACGAGGATCGACAACCCTACTTACCCTAACTAGTTTAAGGTGAATAGGAACACACATTTTAACATCTTATTTGATTGATACTTCGACATCGATCAAATTTTGGCGCCGTTGCCGGGGAATCGGTGCGCTTGGTGTTTTTTTTTATTTTATTTTATTTGAAAAAAAAAATCTTTTTTGTTACTTGTTTTATTTAATTGTTTTTATTTTCGTGTTACGCTTGGTAGTTTAAGATTGCAGGTGACAGATTGTATGCATACTCGATATTCGGGCAGGAAATCACCGCTAGTGTTTGATCCAGAGATAGAGAAATCAGCAAGGTATAATCGTGTTTTGCATCGATCAGGGTTACCAACTACATCAATTTCACAAGCTATCGATCAAGCAGCTGATAGTTTGTCTGATTCAACTCACATGGATAATCCAAACAACCAACCACCTCAAAATCCAAACCCTCCTCCCAATAACCAACACCAAAACCCAAATCCACCCCAACCACCAAATAACAACCACAATAACAACCTAAATCAACCACCTCCCAACAATAATATGAATCAAAATAACCTCAATCAAGGAGACGACTTTGATCATGTAAGCATGCATAGTGTTCACACGGGTGATGAGAATATGAAGATGAATGGGATAACAATGAAGAACCCTATAACGGTGCAAATTATGATGCTTGGAATGGAAATTTTGGTGGAGGTGATGGACAAAATGGAAATAACAATTGGAGGAACATTCTTATCTAATCATGAAGATATGGATTGGGAATTCCTAGAACGAATGTGCAAGAATTCGAAAGCTCAAGCTTCGGCTAGTAGACGGTTAAAGCCCGCTCCGGCAAGGTCAACCACCATTGATTATGAGAGTAAAGAAAGAATTGCATCTTTGGAAAGACAATTGGACAAGTTAGGACATGCGGGGACTAAAGATGTAGCTTCAATCGGATTTAATGTATGCAATGAATGTGGTGACTTGGGGCATGCAAGTGCAAAGTGTCCATTGTTTTTAGGTCAACATGAAGAGGTGAATCATGTATATGGAGAGAGGAAACAATTTGATATGAACTCCAATACTTATCACCCTGGTTTGAGGAATCATCCACACTTTCAGTATGGAAATGCTTCAAACCAGATGAACCCTAATTTTCAAGGTAATAATCAAGGTGGTCAAGCTTATCAGAACCGAGAACAAGGGAATTATAATCAAAGTGGTTATCAAAGAACTTCATATTCTCAAGGAAACAATCAAGGAAACTACAATCATAGGAATCAACAAGGTAGTTCATCACGCAACTATCAAAGTAATTCTCATCGGGACAACTTGGTGGTGAAGAGTCTACAAATGCAAAGTTGGATGCTTTGATGAACATGATGAAAGAGAATATGAAAGAGAACAAGAGAGAAAATGAAATTAGGGACAAGGCTTATGAAGCCTTAAATAAACAAGTGGGTCAACTTGCAGAGGATGTTGCTTTAAAAGGAACCATGGAAAGCTACCGAGTGATACCACGGTCAATCCTCAACATCAAGGAACCAACACACAGATATGAGAAATGTTCATATTAATTCGGTTAGTATCCTTCCTGACTCTGAAATTTTTGATAATGACTTTACTTCTTTTTCACAACAAGTTACAGATAAGGAAGAGAAAGCCGATACAATGGAAGAGAGTGACCCAGGTGCACCCATCATTCCAATCAAAGTAGGAAAGTTGAAGATAAAAAGAGCACTTTTGGATTATGGAGCAGCTGTCAGTATCTTGCCAGGTATGTTATATGATCAGTATGACTTCGGTCCTTTAGAGAAAGTTGACACCACTATGGTGTTAGCTGACTTGACTCAAAAATGTCCTCGGGGGATGGTAAAGAATGTTATAATCAAGTTATGAGAAATTTACTACCCTGTGGACTTATGGTGCTCGATTTTGCACCAGTGAGAACGAATGAGCAACCGAATGTCATATTGGGTCGACCATTTTTAGCAACTGCGAATGCTCAAATCAATTGTCGGGATGGAACAATTGACATGACTTACAAAACTCGTAAGTTACGTTTTAATGTATTTTCCAAGTCGATTAATTATTTTGTTAATCATAAAGTTTTTGTGGCAGATATGACTAACGTGTGTGTTCCTACTTATACTTCACATGTAAGCATGAACACCACTTTTGAGAATGATTTTGAGTATGATAGGAATAAGCATGTGGACTTGAAGAAAATAGGGGATTTAAAGAAAAGAAAAGGCAAATTATTAAGATGGAAACAAAAGATGAGAAACCTAAAATGAAGAAAAAAGTTGGCGATCCACTTGATCCTATAAAAGACAGAGTTGATGCATTAATATTTGGGCCACAATGCGATCTAGTTGAAGAACTGCCGAATCACTTGAAGAATACCGGAGTCAAGCATCCTACTCGACCACCATGAGTGGTCGCAGGTACGGTCTGGCCGAAGACCTAAAACTTAGCGCTAATCGGGAGGCAACCCGAATTTAATTTTTATGTTTTGTGTTTGATATGTCTATTTAAGTAGTTTATTTGATAATCGTTACGTTTGTGTCTGGGTCGGTTCGGGTTGGAAAAGTCGTTTGTGTTGATTAATTGAATAAATTGATTTTCAAAGAAGAAAAAAAAACTCACACACTTAACTTAAATACCACACATTGGGGACAACGTATCTCAAGTGTGGGGATGAGGGAAAATTTGGAAAAATTTTATTGTTTTAAGCAATCCAATCAAACATGAAAACAACAAGCATACCAATTGATTCTTGTCATGTTTGATGTAAGGGTCCTTAGTCATGATCTAATTCTAAGATAGCAAAATAATGATGTTAGCAAGATTTTTAGAAAAATTAAGACTGCCTAGTTAGGGTTAACAGGCTAATGGTGTAATAAAAGCATGCACACGCCGGCAACCCTAATTCCTACTTGGTGAGATTTGAAACTTACTAGATTGTTAGTTCACATATAAATTGTTTCAATTGTTGAGTGTAGGCCATATGATTCTTTGTGTTAGAACTTGTGTGAGTTGATACATATTGAGACGGTAAATTTGATAAGTGCATATAGATGATCAAGGCAATCTAGGATTCCTTTTTCTTTTAATACCAATTTTTGTGTTTCACCACTTTACCTAAAATTCCCCCTAGTAGCCACTTTCGAGCCTTAAACCGTTTATTTTGACAAACCCATATCAATAAAACCCAAATCAAATTTTACCCAATGTGACCAAGTTACCACTGTTGATAACATTCAGACTAGCTTTAGTATTTGATTTATGATAAAAGCAAAAAATAATAAAAAAAAAAAAAAATAATAAAAAAAAACTAGAAAAAAAAAAAAAAAAAAAAAGAGAAAGAAAAGAAAGATGCAAATTGTTGGTTATGGGTTAAATATGCACCCATGCGTTTGCTTGTTTGAATAATAGTTATGTCAATAAGGATGTCAACAGTTGGTATTGGCTTAATTTATATTTTAGCCACACTCACAGCCAATCATTCCTACCTTAACCTAAGCCCAAAACCTGTAAGTCCTTTTGATGTGTGCATGATCAATTTATTACCGTGGAAGCTTGATTGTCACCCAAGTATATGACAACAAAGTTTCATATGTGGACCTTTCGAGTGATATATTGGTGCAATTTTCACCAATCCAGAAATAACCGAGAGGAGTGAAAAACGGTGAGGGGTGTGTCGCATGACAATAAAAGCCGGAAGCTTGTTAGGTTTAATTAGTCAAATTCTATTTGAATTAAATGTAACATCCTTTACTTGTTAATCAAACATGATTATTGAAATTCTGGAATGGATATGACTTTGAACCATAGCTAAGACATAGCAAAGGATTTTGGTTTATAATGTTGTTAAATGTTTTGAATTAGATTTGCTTGAGGGCAAGCAAAGCTTAAGTGTGGGGATGTGATGTGTGTGCGTTGGAATGAGATTTTAAGTGTTTAAACGTTAAATATTACGTATGATTATTCGTTTATATGCATGTGATTGAGTTGAATAGGTGACTATGAGTTGGAAGTGATTTTGTAGGAAAAACAAGGAATTTGGAAGCTTACATGATAAAACAAGTCATTGGAAGGGTCAAGAAACGAAGTTTCAAAGTGCAGCAGAAAGGCTTCCACCGTAGCCTACTGTAGCCACCGTAGGCTACGCCAGCTTAAGTAAAAAATCAACAGAATACACCCCACCGTAGGCTACGCTGGCTGGCGTAGCCTACGCCAGGACCCTTTTTAAAAACCCTTAAATACGTGTTTTATTTAGGTTTTAGCCACCACTTAATTCTCATTCGACCTAGAACGTTTAGAGACGAATTTTGGGCGTTCTGAGATCAATTTTTCACCATTCCAACCCACAAAAACAAGATTCAATCATCCGGAATGCAAATCAACAACGGTTTTGAAGATCATTCAAGAACAATGAGCGGCTAATCCTCTTGTGATCGACTTCGGGTATTAGGTTTTGCGTGATTAGGTTTTCGTTTTTGTTTAACTTTGTTGGGATTAAACTTTAGAACCCGTTAAGTTCTTTTATGAGTTTAACTTGTGTTTTGATTATTTAAACAACGATGTTGGTAAACTTTTAGTTGAATATCATTTAATCTTCCGGAAATTATATGATTGCAAGTTTTGGTTTCTAATTGAATTGGTATTGTGTATCAAGACCCATTAAGTCCTGATTATCGATATCACTTAATCATAGCACATATAGAGTCCCTATTAAGGATTTTTCTTGAAGTTAAACTAAACAATTGCTGAAAACCAAACCTAGAACCGAAGTGGATTACTTTCTCTTATAATCGTTTTCTTAATCAAGTTTGATTCTTTCAAAGTTGTTTTCTTAGTTTATTTGTTAATTATTTCAAAAATCCAATTTTCACAGCCAGGGGCAATAGTTAAGTAATTTGTTAATTTAATTAATTAATATTTCATAAATAAAGTATAATACACCGACCACTAATTCCACGAGGATCGACAACCCTACTTACCCTAACTAGTTTAAGGTGAATAGGAACACACATTTTAACATCTTATTTGATTGATACTTCGACATCGATCATAGACAACGGGTCGCCTTGCCTCAATCCCCTTGAGCCAGAGAATTCTTGAGTCGGTGAACCGTTTACTAAAATTGATGCCCTTCCCGACGTCACGATAGATAACACCCACTTTTGCCACTTTAGAGGAAAATTCATTTGAGTAAGCATAGAGTTAAGAAACTCCCAACTTAAAGAATCATATGCTTTCTTAATATCAATCTTGAATATCAATCCTTCTTTATTGTTGCGTTTTAACCATGGGATGATTTCGTTAAGCATTATTACCCCATCCAAGATGCTCCTATTAGCTAAGAAGGCCATTTGCTCCTCCGACACAAGCTTTTGTATAATCGGCTTAAGACGATTAACGAGCACTTTAGAAACGATCTTGTTTATACAACCAACTAAGCTAATCGGGCGGTAGTCGTGATGCCCACCCGGGTCATTTCTTTTTGGAATGAGAGCTATGAAGGCGGACGTGCACCCACCACTTAAGGAAGTCGCCTTGCAATTTATCCAATATTTCTGAATAAACTTTAGATTAATACCATCCGGACCGGGGCTCGGTCACCGTCACACTCCCAAACCACCCTTTTAATTTCCGCTAATGTAAACGGATCCACCAGGTCATCAGCTTCCTGCTTATAAATGTAGAAAGAAAGGGCATACAAGTGAAGGTCTATTGACAATCGGTTCAGTAAATTTCTCTGCAAAAAAAGAAAATTATGCTCCTTGACCAACGACGGCGACGTTACCCACTCACCATATATATGCAGACCATGGATGTGATTGTTACTAGTATTAGCATTGACCACACCATGAAAGAACGATGTATTCTCATCTCCTTCGATAACCCAACGGACCCGAGATTCTGCTTAAGATCCATATTTTTTATTTTTTCAACCTCTGCAATATAATTTTACAATCAGCTCTATCTTCTAATTCTATAGCATTCAATATTCTCTGTTCAGCCAATAACTCCAATTCTTCCATTCTCCTGTTATAAGTATCATTCATTATCGCCTTACGATTACTAACCCACTCCTTCAACCGCCTCTTGACCATTTCAACTTAACATCAAGTGCCAAATCGACCGGACCATCGAAGTTGAAGCCTGCCAACAACTGATTTACATATTCGTTTGCCCCGGGTATTTCAAGCCAAGAATTGAACAAACGAACCGGTATCTTTCCGTAATCTGTTTGTACCGTAGAGAGGAGGATAGGACAATGATCAGAAACAAGATTAGATAAGGCCACAACTAAAGCCAATGGCCATTTGTTCATAAAATCTCGGCTCACAAGAAACCTATCTAATTTACTCAATTTCATCCCGTCGTCCGAACGGTATGTGTAACAGCCCAGCGTAACCGCATCATGATATTGTCCGCTTTGGCCGGGACGAACCACCATCGCCTCACGGTTTGTCTTCACCTGGACCGGGACGTACCACCATCGCCCAGGCAAAACGCGTCACAGTAGGGAAGGTCTCAAGCCCCTTATAAAGAAGGTGAACGAAGGCTTCTTTATAAGGGGCTTGAGACCTTCCCTACTGTGATGCGTTTTGCCTGGGCGATGGTGGTACGTCCCGGTCCAGGTGAAGACAAAACCGTGAGGCGATGGTGGTTCGTCCTGGCCAAAGCGGACAATATCATGGTGCGGTTACGCTGGGCTGTTACAGTATGTAAACTGCCTGCCACCCATTTGATACTCCATTAGATCCGCCGTATCAATAAACTCATTGAAGAAGTGTGCATTCAGACTAATAAATTCTGAATTTAGTCTCTCGTCAGGCCTTCGGACATCATTAAAGTCCCAAGTAGAACCCACATACCCGAGATTGAGTTCTTCATCTGCAATAATTCGGTCCATAGTCGGCGCCTACCAATCGGGTCATTTGGGGCGTAGATGTTCACAATGTTAAGGTTTCCCCGGACATTCTAATCTGACCCACACCACCAAAATAATAAGATTTTAATAACCCCGTTTTGAATAAATACCGTGGGATCCCAGATAGATATAATACCCCCTGAATTGCTAGTAGCTTTCACATCCTCAAAAACAACACAGTTCTACCCCAAAACCTACTTACCATGAATTCAATATTGCCTGAAAACTTCATTTCTTGAATTGCTACAAAATGAGCTCTGTGCGTGGTTTTTAAGACCTCTGACCCATTCCGCTCTTCCTTGAGTCCCCGACTCCCTTAGATTCATGACAAATAATTCATGGGTAACCATTATGGGCACCTTCATCACCAATTAAAGCTTCCATCAGATCGCGAGCTCTCTCTAGTTCAAAACCCACACGCTTACCCAGTTTATCGTGGCCTCCGATTCAGAGTCAAATCGAGTACCAGTCTGGTTGGGTTGTTGCATCTCAGAAACTAGGTCCGGCTCCTGCTCCCGACTCAACCGAAAGAAGAAGCACATGTTTGTAATTGCCACGGAATATAATAGTTAGTTATTTCGTTTATAGGAATTTAAAATTAATTGTCATAAACTGTTATTAGATGCACCAATATTATATAACTGTAAGAGTAACTTACACATAATAGCAAATTAATATAAACTATAAATGAAATAGTTGTACTAAAAAGACGGAAAATGTTAGAAATAATAAGAAGGCATCAAATATGACATATGGTCAAAAGAAAAAAAGCAAACACATCCAAGAAAAAGGAGTTGGGCGTGTAGTAAAACCTTGCACGTCATAATGCGATTCTCAAAAAGCTAAAATGTCACGACCTAACTAAAAATTCATGTTCAAAATTGACACTCAGATATAAATACCATGACCAAAGTAAGCATCATGTTGAAAATTGATGCTCATGTATAATCACCATGACTAATCTATAACACCAAGTTAAAAACATAGGTATATCATCATGTTCAAAACACTAAACCGTCATGTGTTGTTGGATGCGTAGAATTAAAATACCTAGTTAAGTAACCATATTTTTTAATTAAAAAAACACACCCACATATATATATATATATCATATTAAAATAAATAAACACATTATATATGTTGTATTCTTTTAAAAAAGTATAATAACATATAAAAAAAAGTTATATGTATTTAAAAAAATTGAAGAAACTTGAAAAAGTTATTTTTTGTTGGCTATTCCTCTTTTATCCATCATCCCCTTTAAATCAATCTCATGTGTTCATCTATTTCATACATGATGTAAACCGAGAAGCAAATATCAAAACCGAAATCGATTAGCTTAAGGTGTCATTATTTATCCTTTTCTTCCCTCTTTATTGGTGGTTATATTTCAAAATGAAATTACATTTTTCAATGTTTTTCTTTTGAGTTAATTATACGAAAAGTCCTTGTGGTTAGATATGTTTTCACTTTTAGTCCCTAGGTTTAGGAAATTACAAGGTTGGTCTAAACGTTTGACAAAACTTAACAAAAGAGATCCCTGACTTGGATGACCGTTATCATTTTACGTTAAATGCATGTAAAATGATCAAAATACCCCTAACTATCTAAAATTTTAATATTTATATATTATTAAAAAAACAACCAACCCCCACCCACCCCTATCACACCCTCATTCTCTTTCTTATTCTTCACAAATTCCTTCCCCGTCCTGACAAATCATCGGTGACCGGTGACCGCTGACCACCATCGTCACCGGACCACCATTACCACCAGACCAGCCAAGCCACTTTAACATCGCCACAAACCACTTCACCATCGCCGCCAGACCACGTCACCATCCTAACCGGACCACCAAAACCGAACCACCGCCATCACCGATCGTTGACTCAAACACCACAATTCTATGGTAGTTGCAAGATTCGAAGAACAACAACAGCACAAGACAACAATCACCTCAAGATCAACAGCAGCAGCAACATCTGATCGAAAAGAAATAAGCTCCAGGAGCAAGAAATTAAGTTGTAGCTGGCGTCGATGATGAGGTTAGAAGATGTAGGAACCAACGGGATAAGGACCAGTTACTACTGCCGACGGGTGTGAAATAGGTGATGATTTCGAACTGAAGTTGATGGGTGTGAAATAGGTGATGGCGTGGTGGTGGTGGTGTCTATTTGGTGGTGGGTGCGATGGAGATGCTTGCAAGAAATAGTTTGTCTAGCCGGAAAAGGTGGTGGTGGTGTTTATTTGGTGGTGGTGCGATGTGAGGGACGATGGCGGGTTAATAGTGAATAGAGAGGAGGTGACCAGGGAGGTGGTGGTGGTGGTTGGATGTGACGATTGATGGTGGCCGAAGTATAACAATGGGCTGTAATTGGGAGTTGCGGATGGTGAGCGGTGGTGGTGAACTGCCCTAAAGGAGGTTGAGATGAAGAAGAACGAGGGGATGGGGGTAGTGATGGGTTCCACCCAAATAAATTCTAATTAATAAGTTTATTCTAATAAGAATGGTATTTTGATCATTTTAAAAAATTTAACGTAAAAAGATAACGGTCATTCAAGTCAGGGACTTTTTTTACGTTTTGTCAAACGTTTGGACCGACCTTGTAATTTCTCAAACCTAGGGACCGAAAGTGAAAACAGACTTAACCACAGAAACTTTTCGTGTAATTAACTCTTTTCTTTTTTAACTTTACTGTCAAGCATATGTTTGACTTGATTATTTACATTTAATTCATCTCTTTGATTTTATAATGAAATAACAATAATATATAAAAACAGAAAAAGAAAGAGTACAAGTTGTACCTCAAGGCTCAAACCAAGTTCCCATTATGTTTGAGAAGAAAGGAAATTGAGACCCATTTGGTTTTCTTAAAAGAGGCCTGTTTGATGATGAATAATGAGTTGCTATGGCTCCCACAGATCTTTCTGGGGATTTGTGTCATTATAAGTGTACAATACATGAACCTATAAGTACAAGTGTTAAGGGATGTGCTTGCAACTTTATATCCATGTGTGCCTCCTAAGTGGAACTCTTTTCACATTCAACACTTGCATGCTTGCATCTCTATCCCATATCTAACAGATCAACACTATGATTTTAACATAATTATTTTATTTTCCTTGAGTTAATAAAGTGTAGCCATTAATTCTTCTCTATATATTTCAAATTTAAATTTTATAACTACAGTGTTTGACATATATGATTTAGTACAAAGAGTGCAGATCAGCCCTTAAATTGACTTAACCATTTAAACCGAAGCAACTCAACTAGTTCAATCATTCAATGATCCTTAGCCCCTTGTTAAGGTGAGCTACCCAATATAATTTAAAAATAGGAAGGTCTTGAGTTCAAGTTTCACTTTAAGCAAAAATACTCAAGATTGAGCCAGGTGGTTTTATTATTATGGGTTTCCTTCTAAGAGGGTTTGGGGTGCAATACCAGCTGGGAAATAAATAAACGGACCCGATTGAAATAACATATATCTTTAAAACAGTGTTGTATATTTGTCGTTCAAAAAACACTCTACAGTTATGTGCATATATTATATCGACACGAATTATAGTTATAATATTATTATTTCATACAAATAACTGCGATAATAATAATTAATTAAATTAACCTTGTTGTAAAGCACATGGTAGAAACTAGAAAGAGCCAAGTTGATGGACTGTAGGATTCAGCCCCTGGTTGTCGGTTGATAGGCCCGGGCCGATGGATTTGGTCTAAGCGTTTAGCCCACCATGTCTCTGGTGTTGTCAACTTTTGTTTAATGGGCCCTTTCATACACACACACTAGAAATATATATATATATATATATATATATATATATATATATATATATATATATATATATTACTTTTTAAGATCGACTTACACAATCATGTAATCTACTATTAATTCTACATAGGATTGATTGGTTTCACATATGTTGGTTATAACTATTGGATTTTCAAAATCTATTGATTATTAAGGGTAACTTGGTAAGAGGTAAAAAATATGTTTTTAGATTTTTCAATTTTCAGAAATGAAATATCAATTTGGTAAACCTTTATATACGAAGTGCTAAGTTGAGTTATAAACCATCACTTTAATTAACTTATATCAGTTCTATTAAATTAAATATTTTTATAGAGTAGAATTAATTTATTTAATTTTTAACTGCTATTTGTAAAAAGTTTATACAAAAAGTTTACAGTTGATTTATTATGTTCTAAGAAGTTATTCCTTTTCATGAATCATTACTTCAAACCCTTTGTCCATTATCATATTTTATCCTTTATGGTGCTCTACAATTAGAATTTCCCCAATGGTTCAGACTTCAAATATCTTGAAGAGAAAAAGAGTGAGAGTGAAGAAGCGAGCGGATGAGGTGGATGTGCGAGAGTTGGGTGAGGTTTTTTGGGGACGAACGACTATGTCAGGTATGAAAGGAAGGAGAAATTTTGAGGTTGCTTTTAAGGATGGTGAAAGAGGCAGAAGAGAAAAGGTGTTGGAACGCATAACATCACACGCGTTTTCAATAACTATCGTTGTTTGTCCCACCGCTTAAGATTTTATTCCTCTGATGTCATGTGAGAACTTGTTACGAGATCATGCATTAACCATTTGAACTTTCGCACCACAAGCTTTAAGTATTTCTCATGGGTTAGATATGATTGAGGGTCGATCCAAAATTGTCATACTGGTAAGATTAAGGATTCGTTATAAACTCAACATATTTTGTTGTTTCAAGGATAAAAACATGGATTACTCCATGATATGTCCATATTTCTCAATAAGGCTTGCTAAAATGCCAACTTATTACACCTTAAATTATTTAAACCATTTTTCAAACATATTATATAAATAAACATCATGGCACTCACTACTACCGTGAGTACTTGACTTATAACCTGATTAAGTCTTACAAATGAAAGCATGCATTCAAGAAATAGATATTATCATATTACATGAATGGTGTAAGGACACATATTGCACACACGACGACAACTATAAAGCCTATCAGGTTAACACGAGTTTACTAAAAACAACGCCAATAGTTATAACTAAACTAAATAAACTAATTTTAAAAATCTATCTACACAATTAAGAATAATGAATTTGTAAACCTCAAAGTTCCCCCATTTAAAATCTTATGTAAGTCACCTCGTGATTGTGTATGTACTTTTTCAGTCTTATGAGGTGTCTCAATAATCAACAAAACCTTATATATCTTTCTACTCACAAAGTATGCCGCTGGTACTCTTGTTTATGTTTGAAGCCCTAATTACTCGCTTTAACTAAGTTAGATTGAAACTCTACTTTTTAGCATGGAATATAATCCCAAACTCATATTGTAACATCTCGCCGTGAACTGAAACAAGGTGACACTTAGAAAACTATGAATTTTCGGACAAAAATTTCCAATAGACAAAAAATTTGTCAGAAATTCCAACAAAATTTCTGCAAAAAAAAAATCCTACATTTTACGAAAAAATAGCGACAGTAAAAAAAGGCATCGGAAAATTATCTCTTAACGAAACAATCGAACAGACATATGAAAGAATCGAATACTAAACAAACATAAGAAAGAATCCAGTACTAATTGGTCAATATGTGAAGCCAAACAAAGGAACTTAAAACACATCAAATACACATGAATCTAGTCGATACAAATATTGATATTAACCCACAGTTATATATAGTATTAAAATGCAAGATGATGAACAAATTGTTAAGGTATATAACGAACAACTCATAAGCTTTGACTTTTCTTTTTGTTTAAATTAATTTATTATTTTGATATTATAATTAGTTTTATATTTTTTTTTGTTTTTGTTATATAAACTTTTAAATATAATGTTAAAAAAAAATTCCTAAGCATACCTTTCCCATGTAATTAATTTTATTTGTGTTTCGGCTTAAAGCCTTCGGTCACAAATGTATCTTTGACTACATTTATTATACAAGCTAGTAACAAAATAAGTAAAATTCTCAATCCGTTTTACACTATACTCTACCTTTTTCTATATTGCTAAAACCAATCAAGATGAAAACATCCTAGTTTAGCACTTTTTGGCATGGTTGATTAAGTCAATATGTTTCGTTTATTTTTATGTTTTGATTAGGATACTAAGATGAAATTAGTTTTCGTTCGAAAGGACCAAGGACCAAGTAGAACATCATCCTATTCTATTTTCTTGGGAATACTACTAAATATTAAAGAATCAAAGTTTAATGAATTTTTTTTCAAAAATCATTTAATAATCCCTAAATTCAAGTTTCAATAAGAACATCTAAAATCGGTAACTAAAATTACTAAAGCATCAACAACCAAAATCAATGACTCTTCATATAATAACTCTAATCACTCTAAGTTCCAACTAATATTTTTTTTTAACGGCCAACTAATTAAATCCCGGCTACCCGAGGTACCCCAATGGCGAAAAGGCATCCCATACGTCCGCGCTTTGAGTCGGATCCGTGCTCCAATAGACAGCTAGACAACCATTGTGGTAAACGACACAGACAGTGTTGAGTAGCCCAAGCCCACCAACCACCAATTCCGGAGAAAACCCGCCACCCGAAGGCTCACTGCGGTAAAACCCGGCCCACCAACAACATTTTGCTGTCGGTCGGACTCGAACTCACGACCTATCCTAAAGAAAGTAATGAGTCTACTACTCAACCAAATGGTTATTAATAACATTATTCTAGTTTCATGACTAATATTAATCAAGTTTTGAGTTTTAAACAAGTTTCATTCAACATCAAGTTTTACATAGTCACATCTTATTTTAACATTTTTGAAGCCGATTAGTTCTTGCTTGGTAGCAACTCGCTAGTCGACCTGCGGTCTAGACGAACGGTTGATGATGAAGATCATGTGGTTGGACGATTAATTATGTCTCTCTTTCTCATCGGTTGCTTCTCGGTGTAAGCTACCAATAGGTAACGAGTTAACAAAATAAGGTTTAACAATCAGTAAGACCCTAGTAAGATAGTGAATGCGCTTATATAAGTACTTGATTGAAATTGGGTTTTGGTTAATCAAATTTGGGTTTAAATTTTGCCTATTCTTATAACTTTATAAGGTAAAGTTCAAATAAAAAATGTTTTTATCTAAAAATTATAAGAAGCAATCTTAACCATTAATCTTTTTAACTAATGGTTAAAATTAAATTAGTTGCTATAAATGTATCTTAGACATGACCACTTTTGTTGACTTCTTTTTATTTTTCTTTATTTTTTAAACGTTCAAAACTTTTATATATGATATTATTTATTATAAAAAGTTACACAATAAAAACAAATATTTTGTATCTTTGAAACGAGTATACGATCGTCACTTTCTCTTTCCTACAGTTTATTATGTTTTTTTTCGCTATTGTGTTTTTCTAAACACTATTGTGTTTCTTTAAAATGATAAATTCAAGAAAACAAGCATATATGTGAAATAACACTGTTGTATACTTTTAATATGTAAAACACAATGACGAAATAATAACTAATATATCTAATACATTTATATAATTTTAATTACTAACTCCTTTATGCATAAGGAATTGTACATTATTGCTTTTTTATTGTAGATTATGAATTTAGGGACTTCTTTACTCTTAATTAGAGGACTTTCTTAATCTCTCAACCGGCTTCCTTCAGTTCTTCTTTGCAATTCATAGAGTAATTTCGCGACCTCTTTCTCGCCTCGTGATTAAGATCAGAAGAACAAGAAGGTGGTCGTGTCGCCGGCAGGTTGGTTGTGGCGGTTGCTAGAGCCTGGAGGTGGTCGTGACGATGGAGAGGCGATGTGAGAGGGCGGAAAAGGAAGAGAGAAAAAAAAAAAGCATGTTTGCATGGTCATTGTATGGTGGTTATGTAGCTGGAGGGAGACGGTGAGATGGAAGCCGGTGTGCTACGACGAAGGTGGTTGCTTGGCAGCGAGCAGTGGTGTCGGTGGTAGTCGCCGATGTAAAGGTGTAGTGGTGATGGTGTGTGACGACGAGGTGGGTAACAAAAAGAAGGGAAGGAATTAAAGTTGATAAGTTAGATATAATAGTTTTATATTATTTGTGATTCATTTATTTACTTAATTAATAATATAACCCTCTATTTATACTTATATATTAAAGATGAACAACACACTACAGTAATGTTTTGTGCTTTTATACTTTAGTCACATGCTTTTCTGTATTTTCTTTATTTGCACACTTAGACTAAAACAATTATTGTTACCATTATGATATTGTGATGGATATGAGGGAACAACAACGAGTAATAATAGCTTTTATGATGAGGGATGATTTAGGGTTCTACGTGGGAGTAATTGTAGTTGCGGCACGTTTTTGTATCCCAGAAACCCTAGGGCAACGTGTGGGATAAAATCTTAGTTAAAAATAATAATAAAATAACACAAAGTGATACAAAACGTAAAACACAATGATAAAATGTCTCATTGTAAACACGTTAGTGAAATAAACATAACTGTATACTTATAATTGTAAAACATAATGATAAACTAATAATAAACTTATATAATATATAAAAGACAATAAAAAAATAATACAAAATGATTAGAAACATAAAACACATTGATAAATATATAAAAAAATTGGTAAAAATATTTGACATAATGACCTAACATATTTGACACAATGACTTGACGTAATTAACATAATGACCCGACGTATATAACACAATGATCAAATTGAAATCCTATTTAAAAAACAATTAAAAACACATGTAAAACTCAAAATTCTTCTAAACCTTTTTCAATCAAATTGTTTTTCTACTAATCTTTTAACTGTAACTCTATCGAATTTATAATTCAGGTTTTACATTTTTTTAATACAATAAGCTATCAAAACATTATTTATGTGTTAGCAGGATAATATCGATACAAATTTTGAGTTTAGGTATCACTAGTTTTTTCATAAAAACATTGAGATCAACATTGGTAAAAAAAATTGAGTTCAGTCAAATTTACGATATTATTCGATGGACTTAAATGTAAAGAAAAAAAGAATCGGGTCAATTCCCCCTGGTGGCTTTGTGCTCAGTCTCTCTTGGCTCATGAATTTGTTTCTTATCCGTTAAATCATAATTAAATAACATGTACAACATCAACGCTAGATCATCGCTAATACCTTGTACCATATGTCTTTTTTTTTTTACCATATGTCTTAAAACTAAAAAACAAGTAGTTTTTATCACACTGACTTCTTGAGATCCGCATTTTTGTATTCCAACCAAATGGATTAAGAACATGTTGTGTTCTATGATGTTTGGTCTCGAGATCTATCAGGGTATTTACAAATGTTTATGGATTAAAATAAGAAACCATTCATGCATTAGATACTAACACCACAAAGTATGTAGTACAAATCAGTATAAAAAATGTGTACTGGTTGGTACAAGTGGCAATTGCATCCGGAAATCAAGATCTATGTATGTTGGAAGCAAGGCAAGACATTGTCAGCATTTGTCGTCTTGTACTTATATAAAACATTTGACATGCTTTTGTGCTAATAAATTTATCAATTATTCTTCGTATTTTTATCATGATATAAATCGTTATCGTCAATTGTAGTCAAGTTACGTAATATGTATGGTTTTTAAATGAATTTCAATTATTAACATCATAATTGATTATAGATGAAAAGAGAATCTAAACTTGATGGAGAAACCTAATAACTTTTGGAATGGTATTCGTTATTATACAAGATATAGGATTAACTATAAATTATTTCATGAATTTGTGATGGATGTGACTGATGTAGTATTAGTTGAAATCCGCTTGGCTACCTGAAACTTTTTTACTCAAATAGCATGCTATCTAGCTATCTGTATCAAAATTGAATATACTAATATCTTTATAATTTTCAAAAATGTAATTATTGTATTCTAAAGTTGTTAAAAACCTAAAATCGTTAAATATATAGAGTTAGAAGTATACAGTGGAGTATTTGATATCTGAACTTAAATCCACGCTCCACAACTCCGTTTATTCTCTTTTGTTCATCTTGCCCAAACTCAAAACAAAACCCGCCCAAAACTAATTAAAATTTATAAGTGTTAAAAAACAATTGTAGGCTTTAAGCTCTTGTTTTAACACTAAATCCATTCGGTTGTCCCCGAGAATCACAAGGGGGTAAATTGTAAACACAATTAAAAGATCATAAATGAGTAACTGAGTATACTTAATGACACGAGAAAACTCACACACCTTACAAGTAATAGATAGCAAGTTCACATCGAGCAGAGGACCAGATATAAGACTATAAGACACGATTTTACGATCAGACGTGAGACCGAGATTACATCATTATTTATAACGTTGTCTTGTTTCTTAGATTATCCATCTACAATAAAGAAACCTCTTTGACTACTTTATCCATTTGATGATCACCTTTGATTTGAATGTCCAATGCATGCCACATGAGCCACCTGAACCGTGTGCCGACATCCATCACCTTCCTTCTCCACCACAACTTTTAAAATCTTCTTCTTTCACTCCACTACCCACCCCCTACCCCCACCCCCACCCCACGCCCACCCCCACCACCCACCACCTTTATAACACTGACGTGTATTCACTTCTTTCTGACTCAATCACAAACCTTTTGACCTCATTATATCAAATACTAAACGCAACTCATAACTCATTTCATTCCATCAATCTTCCATCAAAACCTTAACATCCCACAAAACCTTTGGTCTTATGGATTTCATGTCGACGAAACAAATTCGAGGCTTCCGGATCCGCCTAAAGCTCGTTAAACCGATCAAACGCGCGTTTTATGAGAAACAAACACATTTGGGTTACAATAAGCTAAAGGCCATGACAAGACTCTACAAGTTCGGGAGGAGTTTAAAGAAAGCTGTAAAAGAGCTCTGTTGGTTTAAATTGGGCTCAGGTTATGCTCGCATCGAGCGGGAATGTTCAGATGAAAAGACTCGTGTGCCGAGAGGGCATCTGGCCGTGTATATTGGTGAGGAAGAGGATGATGTTTGCAGGGTTCTGGTGCCGGTGGTTTATTTCAATCACCCGTTTTTTGGTGAGTTGTTGAAAGAAGCTGAGAAGGTTTATGGGCATGATCACTGTGGTGGTATTCATGTACCTTGTCGGTTGTCGGAATTCGAGGATGTACAAACTAGGATTTGTGCCGCGGGCGGGCGTGGTGGCTATGGTCGGTCGTGGCGGAGCTGGTTGTAGCGTTTTGGGTGTCCATGGTTCGGTTTTGATACAACTGAAACGCGGGTTGGTTTGGTTTGGTTTGGTTTGGTTCGGTTTTTGTTTTTGACCAATGGAATTTCAAACAGAACCGTGAACACCATTAGTGGGATAATTCTTTTTCAAGTTTTCTATGAATTTGTTCTCATTTGTTAGCCTCGTTGTGACATGTAAATACCATTTCATATTTTCTCTATTAATGATCATCTTGTTTAGGATTATGTTATATGTTTACGAAAAAGATAGAACAGTTTAGGAAAAGTTTATAAAGTTAATTCCTCTTTAATTTGATTATCCAATTGAGACAGGTTGGCTCAAGATGTGACTTTACAGCTTACATGATTTAAAGATTCTCGAGCATAAAACATAGGAAATTGAAATTTATATCCAAACGAAAAGAATCTAAAAGGAGTACCACTAACATTCGATAAATTGGACGCATCTATTATAGTGTAACTGTGACATAAAAAGTGGTGAAAACTCCGAGAATAATAAAAATGTATTCTTTAGGAAGAAAATACCAACAACCAGTGGATACAATACTTTACTGGTGCATGTATCTGTCTACATGTTTACCAATGCGTTAACTCGGTTCAAAATTGCAACAGAATACGAAAACGTCCTTCACACCCATTTCCAGCTACTTCCGCCGAGTGATCGGTTTTTTCCTTAAAGGGGCACGTGCCGATTCCGTAATATTTTTGTTGGAGTGCCCATTTCTAGAATTTGATTTTTCAGTGTCTGTTTTGAGGGACTTATCTTTCATATGTCCATTTTGACTATTTTTTCTAAAAAGTCTATCTAGGTATGAGATTACCCATTAGGTAACCCTACAGATGTAAACGAGCAAAGCTGATATTAAGCTGCTTAAGATTGGTATATTAAAAACTCAAATAAACTATAGTTTAAACAACATGAATTTATATTGTTGCTCATTTAATAAACGAGCTTGAATCCAAAAATCATGTATCAAGCTTAAGCGTGCTCGCTAGCTTAAATGAACATTTTATTTAATATAATAAAATATATATTTGTGTAATAACTATTATTATTTACCCTAAAACTAACCTTTTATTTAATACTATATTAGTGACCCGTGTGTAGACATATACTTAAAATGCCACATTGATAAATTAATACATATAAATTGATAATATATATATATATATATATATATATATATATATATATGATGTTAAAAGATAAACTAAAATAAAAAAAAGTTATCATAATATAATAGTAAATAGTATCATGTCGTTCCATGATAAAAACAAATGAATATAGAATTAACAAAAAAATAAAAAATATATATCAACTAATGAACAAATTTGATAAAATTTATAAAAGTATGTAACAATGATACGTAACTAGGACAATGAACAGTTAAAATTAAAAACTAATTGTTCATACTTCTCTATAGTATTGAATTTTATAAATGATGTGTAAAGGTTGTTAGAAAATAAACATTGCCGAAAATATGCATAATGTCATGAATTTTAAAATAAAATAAAAATGTTATTTCGAAAGAAAAATGTCAGAAACTTTTATTTTAATAAAATAAAAAATTGTTAACCGTAATAACTTAAGTATTATTTATTAACATAATTAGCAATTTGTTATAACTTTTGAAAAGATGTCAAATAATTTAAAAGTAATAAGTGATCGTAAATATAATATTAATTGTAATTTATAGGAGTTAATAGTTCTTAAATCCGTTGTAACTCAAGATTGAAGGATCTAATGATATGTAGCGATGCAGACGTGACACTTAGATTAACGGACTAGCAAAGAGCCATATGTACCCGTAGTTAGATTTTTAGTATGGGTTATAGATAATAAACATATATATTATGTAATAACTATTACTACTTGTCCTAAAATAAAGATCATGATGATAAGATACTTATCTTCTATCTTACAAGTCAAGAGTTCAAAAATATTGGTATAGATGTTAATGAAAATACATTAAGGTAACGTTTGACATATAAAAATGAGGGGACGTAATGGAATGAACTATTGAAGTTGATTGAAAAAAAATATGTTTGGTTGGTGAATGTAATGAAATGAATTATCACATAGTTGATTTCATTCCCTCAAATTCATTACATCCATCTCTCCTTTTTTTTTTCATTCCACTCATTTTTCTATCATTAACCACCAACACCACCCATCACAGATCCACAACCATCACCACCGGCCACCAATATCGATCGTCACCACCTACCAAGATCGATCGTCACCGGTCAACACCACCACCGCCGACCACCGGCCACCATCACCGCCGCCGACCACCGGCCACCATCACCGCCGCCGCCGACCACCGGCCACCATCACCGCCACCGCCAACCACCGGCCACCATCCCGGCCACCACCGCCAGCCATCACCATCATAACCACTTTTACATTTTAATCTTTTATCTTTTCCTTCCTAACAAACAAGACAAAGTAATAATTTATTTTATTATTAAAGAGTAACCAACATGACAATAAAATGTAATGATTTATTTTATTTTTTCATTCATTTTATTTCATTATTCATTTTATTTATTCATCCATTACATTGGCCCATACCAAACAAACCGAGTAGTTCTAGTAAGAAATCATTAATATTTATAACACTGCAAGAAAAATTAACTAAATAATATACATCATCCTAAGTTCTAATTATTCCAGCGGGTAAACACTTTATTCGCCAGACAAAGCTTTGAACTAAAAGATGATACTTTGCCTTTGGTCAGGCTCATCGACGAATAATACCGAATTACCGATGACGAAAAGCATTAATGGCATATAAGTGAACTTTTCCACAGTAAATAAACCTAAAAAAAAACGTACAATGCACCATCAACGACAAATGCACACTGACACTCTTTTTATCCCCGAAGGTGAGCACCACATATCAAAATTTCAGCCAGACCACACGGGTTTTGGTAGAACCAGTAACGCTTCAAGCAACGGAAAACAAGCGACTTACCATTAGTATCATCCTTAATTTATATATTAAAGAGGACAACTTTTACATCAGTTCTTTTTAACAACATTTTTTCCACTTAAAATCCATCTAATATTGCACTTGTACGCTTGCATGTTTAATGAAACCTAAAGGAAGATAACTCGCTGTTGGAACGCTTGCATACTCTACGGATGTGGCTCTCATCCAGTTACTTCTACAAACTCCTCGATCACAGCTTCGCTCAAATTCAAGCCTGCTTCTATTGTTGGAGGACTATTGTTGTAATTCTAGATTTCATGAGGGGTGTATTGTGTAATAAGTTTCTTTGTTAATTCGGTTAGTTAGTGTGTGTATTAGTATAAACTAGCAAAAGCCTCCGAGCGATGCAGCGGGCTCTTTTTCCTAATTAATAATTGCATCTTTTGAAAAGAGTGTAGTATATTAGTCCTAGTAATGCTCATTTTGAATAGCATATTCCACACAGGTATGGCAGTTTAATAGAATAACTTCCGCATTTAGTTTGCCAGGAATAATACGTGAAACAATTTACATATTAGCTTTGTTTACATGATGAACATAGTATATAGGACAACATCATTGCTAATTTACAAAGTTTTCCTAAGTGGCTACAAAAGGCATATAAAAAAAGCAATGTACACACCAGTCGTATAAAGTATATGTAATTTGTAAATATTATTCAAACGAAAGTACTGTAATGTACATAACTCTGGAAAGAATGATAAAACAAAGGAATTACCATGAAGTCTAAGCCTTAAAATTTATTGTTTCAACACGTATAAAGCACCTGCGTGATCATGAAAAGATAAGGCCCAACATTTGGAGTTTTAAAGACATGTAGAAGATTTATAATGATTTTCTAGATCATGTCAGGAAAAGCTGGCTATAAAATTATTTTAAAGACGTCAATTATCATGAACCATTCCAAAGTATTTTAAGATTTACGACTAAACGAAGAAGTTGAGCGTACTAAGACAAATCCACTAAACTATTTTAGGTAACACTACCATGTAAAGTTAGTTATAAGTTATCAAATCATGAAGTTTAAACAACATACAAACCTTCATAATTTGTTTTGGCGACATGCTATCAAATATATGCTGCTAAACACTCGAATCCACCAAAACATATTATCTCTTAGCAAACTGAAAGACTAAACGTGGTGACGACAATAGCACCAAGTATAGCTTTCAAAACCAAGGTAAAAAAACAACAACGTACAGAAGCATCAAAAGATAAGGTGCACCAAAGTTATTAGTCTCTGCAAATTTTGTTACTTTCATACAGCAACAGTTTAACAAAGTTCAAGAATCAACCAATACCCCCATTAAATCCTCTGTTTCTCAACTCTTTTGCAGGTCTCACATGAAGGTGTTTAGCACTATGTATATTAATATCTTACAACAAACAAAAGCCTAGATGGATTTATCAAACATGGAGAAGGTAGAATGTGAAGCATCACAAATAAAAATCATACACGGAAGGCAAAAGGAAAGACATCAACACACCTGGAACCACCTTGATCGAAACCTTTGGAAAGTGGCTGTTGAGGGAATAGAAACAGACATCTAGCCAAATTAAGGAATTGGAAGAAGCAAGAGAGGCTTGAACCATATATTCAACCCCACCAAAACCATCGAAGCAGAAAATTGATGTGTATTTGCATAGGAAGATGAAAACAAAGGCATATAAGTACCTGAAACAACTTTGAGCGAAACCCTAGAAAAGTCCCTGTTGAGGGAGGAAAAACAGCCATTTAGCCAGTATAAAAGAGAGGCAATAGAAGATAAAACCACAAAATCAAGCCATGAAAGCCATTTATGTAGAAAAGTGATGTGTTTTTGCAGAGGAAGATGAGAGAAATAAGTGAGTTTAAAGGTTGATGAAGGAGAATGCGGTGGAACTGTGGAAGAAGTGGCCTGAAGATAGAGAGTCTGCCATTGATTTCATGCTTTGTGAGGTTGTACATGAGGCTTTAGGTGTTTCAAGTTTGGTTTTTAAAGTATAGTATAATGGGGTGATGAGTTTGTAATTGATTGATTGATGATTTCAATTCCTATTCAATAAAAGTTCTTGTTTTGATTCTTGGTGCCTGAGTTTCAATTGGTATCAGAGCGAAAGGCGAAATCGCTCGAAGTGATCCAAAGGAGAGGATCTGGATACTCGATTCGATAATCAATATCGAGGAGATCAAAGATGGGGGAGAACAATTCGAATGCGAATGTGAACAATTCTGGTAGTGAGAGAGAATTACACAACCATCCCATTACAGTGCACTGTTCTCCCAAACTCCAATTATACCATATGGCAGTGAAATTGAAAACCATTTTCAATGTTCATGGCTTTTGGGAGGTTGTGGAACCGGCGGAGGGTGCGCAGATCGATTCCAAGAAGAACAATGCTACAATTGCCTATCTGTTTCAGGCAATGCCCGAAGAAATAGTTCTTCAGGTTGCAAAACATACTTCAGCTAAAGAAATCTGAAAGGCGTTGAAGACCAGATTCGTTGGTGTAGACAGAGTAAAGAAGGCAAGATTAGCAACTCTGAAAACTAATTGTTCAAATCTGAAAGGCGTTGAAGACTAGATTCGTTCGGAAGTTTTTGAACTCGATCCTTGATAGATTCATACAAATTGTTGCCTCAATGGAACAACTTCTTGATCTAGACACCATGTTGCTTCCCGAAGCAATAGGGAGGTTGAAAGCCTTCGAAGAACGAACAAATACGAGGGCCAAACAGAACACAACCAAAGATGACCAACTACTTCTCACGTATGTTGAATGGCAGTCGAAACAAAAGGAGACTAACTCAAGAAGCAAAAGAAGAGGCAATAGAGATTTCAAAAAACAATCTCAGAAAGGAAGGGAAGGAAACCGAGAGAGTTCAAAAAACAACAAACAAGGGGAGAAAGTGAAGAATGATAAATCTAAGATCAAGTGCTTTAAGTGTGACTTGTATGGGCATTATGCATCTGAATGCACCACTATGAAGGATAAAGACTCAGACAAAGAATGATGGTCCAGCACTTTTAATGCTACAAGTAACAACAAAGAGTATGTGTTCTTAAATGAACAAATCCTACTCCCCACTCAATTCTTGCTTGAAAGAGATTCAGAATTTGTGTGGTACTTAGATAATGGAGCCTCTATTCACATGACTGGAAATAAGTCCTTGTTTTCAAGTCTTGATAAGAATGTAGGTGGAAGAGTGAAGTTTGGAGATGGGTCCTGCGTAGAAATTGCAGGAAGAGGATCTATCATCCTAGAAGGAAGAAATCAAGACCACAAACTACTTGCAGATGTGTACTACATACCACATTTGAAGAGCAACATACTAAGCCTAGGTCAGGTAACAGAAGGGGGCTGTGAAGTGAAGATGAAGGACAATTTTCTTTGGCTATATGGACGAGATGGTGACTTACTAATGAAAGTTCCCAGATCTCCAAATAGACTGTATAAAACAGCCCTAAAGATTGGGTCATCAATTTGTTTCCAGGCAAGTTTGGAGAATGATGCATGCGTCTGGCATGGAAGATTGGGTCACATAAGTTTTGATACACTTAGGATGATGACCCCACTAAAGACATGGTGAGAGGATTGTCATTGCTTGATCATCAAACAAAGTTGTGTGAAGCATGTTTAGCAGGAAAGCAGGCCAGACATCCATTTCCCAAGCATTCCCCTTACAAAGCACCTAATCCACTTGAATTGATCTCAATGGATTTGTGTGGGCCCGTATCACCAACAACACAAAGGGGAAACAGGTACTTCATGTTATTGGTAGATGACTGTACAAGGTTTATGTGGTGCTACATGCTTAGAACTAAAGATCAGGCCTTTGATACCTTCCAAACCTTTAAGCAACAAGTTGAAAAGCAGTTTGGTCATAAGATTAAGGCATTAAAGTCTGATAGGGGAGGAGAGGTTACCTCTTTGGAATTCAATAAGTTGTGTGAGAAAGAGGGAATAACAAGGCTTCTCACAGCACCATATTACCCTCAGCAGAATCGTGTTGTAGAAAGAAGGAACAGATCTGTGCTAAATATGACAAGGAGCATTATGAAAGCAATGGGAATGCCATAGGAGTTTTGGGCAGAAGCTGTTAGCCATTCAGTCTATATACTCAATAGAGTATATACAAAATGTTTGAAAAACAAGACACCTTATAAGGCATTGAAAGGAAAGAAGCTAAGTCTGCATTACCCAAAGGTATTTGGTTGCGTTGGTCATGTTAAAGTGGTGTGTAATGGTCAAAAGAAACTGGATGACAGGAGTGAACCCATGGTTTATCTGGGTGCAGAGGAAGGGTCAAAAGCACACAGGATGCTGGGTGTAAATAGAAGAAAGATTGTTGTAAGCAAGGATGTTCACTTTGAAGAACATAGACAATGGGATTGGAATGGTTTTGAAGGGAAAACCAAGGAAGTGATTCAAATTGTAAAAGAGTTTATAGTAAGTAATGAGTATGGGTATGGTGTAGACTTAGGTGGATTGATCAGCAGTTCCCAGCAGCAGTCTGGTGAATGTCAAGGTCAAGTCCATTCTCACTCTGAAGGTCACAGCTCATCTCAAAGTCATGGTGCTCATGGGTCAGATCAGCAAGAGTTGAGAAGGTCAACACGTACACACAATTTACCCTCTAGATTTGATGATTATGTATTGAATGGTAGAGTGACTCCTATGAATTCTAGATAAGAAGAAAGTGAAGGTATAGAATTGCTCCTAGCACAAGATGGGAACCAGTGTCATTTCAAGAGGGTATTAAAGATAGAGTATGGAAGCAGGCAATGGATGAAGAAATTAAGGCCATTGAGAAGAATAATACATGGGTTCTCGCTGAAAGACCACGTAAATGTAATCCAATAGGCTTGAAGTGGGTGTTCAAGCTGAAGAGAGATGCAGTTGGTAATATCACCAAGCATAAAGCTAGGCTGGTTGCCAAAGGGTATGTACAACAGTTGGGAATAGATTTTGAAGAGGCTTTTGCACCTGTGGCAAGGATTGAAACAATCCGTTTAATCCTAGCCTATGCAGCCAAGATGGGGTGGAAAGTTTTTCATATGGAGGTAAAGGCAGCATTTTTACATGGGGAACTCAAAGAAGAGGTTTATGTAAAGCAGTCTGAGGGATATGAGAAAAAAGGAGCAGAACTGAAAGTTTATAAACTAATAAAGGCTCGATATGGACTAAGACAAGCCCCACTGGCTTGGAATCTCATATTAGCTGTTGTGCTAAAGGAATTGGGATTTAAAAGATGTCAACATGAACAAGCTGTGTATATTCTAAGGAAGCTCTTATTGCTTATAATGGGAGTGTATGTAGATGATTTGTTGGTGGCGGGCAGTGATAAGCAAAAAGTTAAGCATTTCAAGAAACAAATGAAAGCCAGGTTTGAGATGACAACTTTGGGAGTTCTTTGTTATTACCTTGGAATAGAAGTTGCTCAAAATGAAGAAGGAATTTCAATTAAACAGTCTGCTTATGCTGCTAAACTAGTAAAGTTGGCTGGTTTAGAAGGGTGTAATGAGACTAAAGTGCTAATGGAACCAGGATTAAAGTTGAGTAGAACAGAAGGTGGAGAAGATGTTGTCATGTTGATTCAACTTTGTACAGAAAGTTGGTGAGCTCTTTATGGTACTTGTGTCAAACCAGACCTGATTTGTGTTATGCGGTTGGATATGTTAGTAGGTTCATGCAAGAGCATAAAGAGGCTCAATGGAAAGCAGTTAAACATCTGGTCAGATATGTGAAAGGAACAACTTATTTTGGCATCAAGTACAAGAGATTTGAAGGAGGAGGTCTTGAAGGGTATAGTGATAGTAATCATTCGACTGACAATGATGATGGAAAGAGCACTTCAGGGAATGTGTTTTTCTTTAATGGGTCTGTAATTTCTTGGCACTCTCAAAAGCAACAAACTGTTGCACTATCTATATGTGAGGCAGAGTTTATGGCTGCGACCTCTGCAGCTTGTCAAGCTATATGGTTAAATGGTTTGATCAAAGAGATTATAAGGAGGAAGCATGGAGTGGTTCCTTTATTTGTTGATAGTAAACCTGCTATAGCATTGATGAGGAATCCAGTTTTTCATGGTAGGAGTAAACATGCAGGATTCGCTCCCCCACCCCATGAATTGCGAAGTAGATCGCCCGTACCGGATTCGGGTATATTCGCGTACCAATCGCCCTACGATTCGCGATCCGGTTCGCTAAAATAGGCAAATTCCAATTTCACTGGAAACTGAACCAGTCTACTCCGATTCGCGAACCGGATCGTAGCGATTCGCGAATCCAATCAAATAGAAACGCGATGGGAAATCAAAAAGGCATGTTTAGACCTTCAATCTTATTAATTAATGGTTGATTGCTTTGATTGTTTACTCTTCATTAATAATTTTTTCCCGCTATTTGATAATGGCGCCAATATCATTGCATCTATTATAAATTGACACCTAATAATCCGCTAATTATCTTTAAAAATATAATCTAGATTGTTTTTTATAGGATATGGCGTACCGCACTATATGGTACACCGTACCGCGTACCGAATTAACGTTCCGAATAAACCTACCCCCAATGTACCGAATTTTATAAACTGACGAACCGCGTATCCGTTTCCGTACCGTGTACCAGAACGTACCGCGATCCATGTGACTATGCATGAGATATCATTTTATTAGAGAATGTATAGAAAATAATCAAATTGCTGTTGATTTCATTGGAAGTAGTTCAAAGCGGGCTGATGTGTTAACAAAGGCTTTACAAAGACTAAGGTTTGTAGAAATGAGAACCATGCTTGGTGTTGAGGATTTGAGAAATGAAATTTAGAATTAAAGGGGAGTATTGTTGGAGGACTATTGTTGTAATTCTAGATTTCATGAGGGGCGTATTGTGTAATAAGTTTGTTTGTTAATTCGGTTAGTTAAGTGTGTGTATTAGTATAAATGGGGTGATTAGTTTGTAATTGATTGATTGATGATTTCAATTCGTATTCAATAAAAGTTCTTGTTTTGATTCTTGGTGTCTTAGTTTCATCTATGGCAGCTTGTTCTCATGCTTTAATTCCTTCCTCTTTATCAGGTTTTTAATAAGGATTTACACACAATCATTTTACATTTTCATTATCTCATCTTACAAACCGGGGAAAACGTGCTAAATATACACAAACTCGCCTTGTTGTCTCTGTCTTTGAAACCCTGATTAACCAAACTTAGCTTGCTGTCACATGCCCCCTGCTTTCATACAACTCTTAATGTCCTCTTCCAATTTAACAATATTAACTTGGTATCAATATATCTAGGGTTTAGAACTCTTGCTGTCCATATATTATGTCATGATTGATAAAAACATAGTAGTGTTCTTCCTAGTTGTTACATACAGTAACATGTTTGGTTTACTAAATATGGAAACTAATAAGAGGTGTTTTTACAAAATACGCAGGGACCCTATAGCCCCGGTGTGTTTCGTGCAGATTTTTAGAATCATGGGATATAGCTGTTAATCTGTTATTCGTTTCTAAACCTGTCTCGTGCAGATTTTTAGAATCATGGGATGTAGCTGTTAATCTGTTATTCGTTTCTAAACAGGTAAACATGGTTCATTATTAAGAATACTATAGCTTACAAAGTGCAAAACAGACATGAGAACTTTTCATCAGTGATGAGGTTTCAAACAACAGACAAAATAGAAATTCACAGCTACACGAGTAAATTCATTGCAAATAATGGTGAGAAAGTAAACCTCTATTTCATCTGCACAATCCCAGAGCTTATGAGTTTCTGGATTTTGTTCATCACCAATGGATTCTTCATGTGATCCTGTGCTGCCACTGGGTTCTCTTGTAAATCCTTCAATACCTGTGCCATCACCGGATCCGTAAGAATCCCCTGAATCTCAGGGTCCTGCATTGCCTTAGCCTGCATCAACATAACCACACTCATGTTAACACCTGCAAGAATCAGAAAATGGCTCGATTGATTCAAATCAAACAAATCAAACCTGTCTCTCTTTCAATTCCTCGGGTGTCAAATCACCACGGCTGGCTCGGTTAATTTGCTGAACACAGCTGCAAAAGTCAAGTAACATTCGTGTTATTATCAGTAGCTTAAGTCAAAATTCCCATAAAAATAACAATTTGTGATTATACCTTCTAACTCCGTCTAGCAATTCCTGATTTTGGGGATCGTATTTGAGTCCTTCTTGGTAAGTCTCTAGAGCTTTGTCATACTCTTTCATGAAGAACTGTATTGCACCTTTTCTTGTGTACCCCTTTGTGAATTTCAGATCGAGCTCTATGCATTTCTCTGCATCCTTCAGCCCTTCTGGCATTGCACCAAGCTTCGTGTAGCAAGCAGCTCTGTTGCTGTATGCCTGCAAACAGGTTCATTCGCGCACATTACCATCGATTCATACTCGCTAGTTAACTGTGTAATCAAAGGGGAGTGGGAGCACAAGACGGTTACCCTTGCATCTTTCGGGTTTCTTCTCAAAGACTCCGTATAATGCTTGATAGCCTCTGGGTACTTCTGCTCTTTGAAGCACTCGTTCCCTTTCTCGCGTTCTTTATCTGCAAGTTCCGGGTCATAATACTCCTGCTGCTCCAACTCTTTCTTTGCTCTCTCTGCATCGTTCAGCTTCTTCAACGTGTCGGGGTTGCGATGCTCTGTAAGAGCCTTTTGAAACGTCTCGATTGCAGGCTCGAAATCTTTGGAAGTCTTGGCTAACTTAACCAAAGCAGTTCCTTTTCTTGTCAAAGCCCTAGCAACCATTTTATAATCCGCTCGGAGCTCTCTTCCTCTCTCAACAGCTTTATCACAATCCTTAATGCATTCATCATACTACAAGCAATTTTGTTATCAGATTACTACATGTTTGATCCCATTTCATCAATAGAGTAAAGACAAACTACAAATCAGATACTAAACTTGAATCTAATTGTTTCACAGGAAGATATTAAAGATGAATTCTAATATAATATGATTTCAATCAGTAATTGAATCAAAGAAGAAGAAAAACATACTTTTCCCATTTCCATGTAAACTGCAGCTCTGTTCGTCAGAAATGAGATATCACAATCATACAACTCCAACGCCTTAGAATAATGTGCAATTGCAGTTTCGAAATCCTTCTTCTTATAAGCAGCATTACCAGCTTCTTTCTCCTTCAACGCCTCAGGTTTCTTCTCTCTAATCTCCTTCTCCTCCTCCGTCACATCCATCGGCTCCGGCTCCGGCTCCGGCTCCGGCTCCCGCTTCTTCTCCTTCACCGGCTCCGGCTCATCCGCCGGCCGCTTCGTCTCCGCCGGCGGAGATTCCGGCATCTCCATATCATCAGCAGACTGCATTTTAACGTTCAACAACACGCCAATCGCCTGCATCACTCTCTTATCCTTCAAATACAAATTCAAACTGCTAGGGTTCCGTTGCAGGTCCTGCATCATCTTCACAAAATCCGGCTGCTGCATATACGCTCGAGTCGCCGGATCAGCCGTGAGCTTCGCCCACATCTCCGGCCCAAACGCATCGCCAAACAGATTACCCTCCGATCCACGCGATCTCGAATAAGAATCAGCTGCTGATTTAGCCGCCTGAGCATCAGAAAGTCCAGATTTTAGGGTTTCGTTATTCGGATCGACTTCAAGCCCTTTCTTATAAGCGGCAATCGCATCATCATATTGGCGTAAGCCGTGATAAGCGGCACCTAGCCTTGAGTAGCCTTTGACCCACTCCGGCTTGAGTTCGACGGTCTTCTTGGCGTCGGAGAGGGCGTCAGAGAACTGATTCAAGGAGGCGTAAGCGGCGGAGCGATTGGAGTAGAGAACGTGGTTTGTGGGGGCGATGGTGATGGCGTCGGTGAAGTGTTTGATTGCTCCGGTGAAATCTCCGGCGGAGAAGGCGGCGTTTCCCTTGGCTTTTGCTTCGTCGGCCATCGTCGCCGGCGGTGGTTTTGTTGCTTCTGTGTCGCTTTCGTCGGAAGAGTTGGGTTTTTTGGTGGTTTTCGGGGTTAAAATATGGTTTTTCGGTAACGAGAGAGTTCTAGGAGAGAGGTTCTAGAAAGTTCATCCGAATGGGGTGTGTGATAGGTTGAATGGATTGAGAATTTTGAGATCCTATGCTTGGGACTTGTAAAATCAGGCTATGTTTGGGATTTTTATTTCGGTTAAAATTTACTTTTGATTAAATACATTTATTAATTTATGGTTTTTTAAAGTTCAAAGTAGTTTTTAAAAAAGTATTTGTATTAGTTTAAATTAAAACATTGTAAAATCATTAAAAAAAACATATTTTAAAAATGAGTGGAGTTAATAGAAGGTAATATGGGGGTATAATAGAAAATTAAATTAAAAATAGTTTTTAAAATTAATAAGTAATTCCATCCTTACTTTTCAAAATCTCATTTTACCAAATATGAAAAGTCAGTTTGAATTAGATTGTCAGACACTGTTTTTTTTATTTATTAACTTCTCAAAAGTTAATAAGTCAAAAATCAAGATAAAATAAACAATCCCAAACATGTCCTTATTAGTTTTCCAAAAAAAAACAATCATTTGTTTCTTATTGCCAAGCGTTTAGAAGCACTTCACGCATGTTAAATATGGTGGTGGATGTGGATTGGGGGATGGAACTAGCTTAAGTGGAAGAGAGAGATGAAAACGAAAAGATATAAGTGACATGCGAATGTTGAGCGAGAGGAGTCGTACAGATAGGAAATGGATGAGCGGTATGGAAGGTGGCATGACATGGATGTAGGAGTGGGATCGTCTCCGCCCTCTGATGGTAAGGAGAAGTAAGATTTAGCGGTAAGCAAGAGGAGTGGTATGGTACCCTTTATGCAATTTACGCTACAATGTAATTATGTGCCCAACTTTATTTGTGTTTCTTCGTGTGATGATATAGAAATATATTTATGAGGGTGCTAGTTGTATATTAATGAACATATACTTGCTTACTATATATTTTTAGTGAACATAACTCTAAAGTGGACACATCTTCCAATGACATCCGACTATCCTTGAGATTTTACTAAATAGGTACCTTATTGTTTTTATTATTACATGATGGAGCTACTTTCTTGTCACACCCCCGATGATAGCGGAAATACGAGAATATGACGGACGGGATCGTCATAACACATTGAGGCCTAAGAGAATCTCTAAAAGAATTCTTCATCAATGGATCATGACGTCACCTGACACAAAGAACAAGTGTCAAGAACAATCAATAACATAACGTTATTCCATAAATGTACAAATAATCCAAACGTTTCAAACCAGAACAACCAGTACAAAATCAATCCAAACCAATTACAAATCCAATAATAACATATTATCCAAAACTAATGTTCCAATGTCTAATGCTTTTAAAGGAGCATTCTCGTCTATAGTCCATTGTCCAAGTACCTAAGCACCATTACATGAGAAGACATGCTCTAAAAAGTCAACATACGTTGGTGAGTTCACATGTTTAAAAGTACAAATAAGTTGTCGTGTGAGCAATGTACAAAATATGTGTGGGTATAAGAACATAGTAGTCATAAAAACTAACATAAGCTCATGACAGTCCAAGTCCAAATAACCGGATTTTATTCACCCAAGGGCACGCATAGGCCACATTAGTTTTAGCTAGCATACAGACAACAATACATGTCCACGACAGTCCAATACAAGTCCAAAATAAGCCCAAATACTCATGAAGGGAATCTAGACTCGATCCTATGACTCAAACCACACATTACAATCCAATCCAAGTCCAAAACAAAATTTAACACGACATAGTCCAAAAACAACGTGCATGCTTTTCCTCCAAGTAGAACATATTAAAAGGGGAT
The DNA here is from genome assembly GCA_025506505.1 of Flaveria sonorensis. Lineage (NCBI taxonomy): Eukaryota > Viridiplantae > Streptophyta > Magnoliopsida > Asterales > Asteraceae > Flaveria > Flaveria sonorensis. The sequence continues at coordinate 49,767,551 of CM046425.1, read as the reverse complement.
GTGAAACTCACCTTGATAATAGCACAATCCCATGTCCACAACAAGTATAGCAAGTAATTAAATATATAATAAACATAAAAGAATTACTAAAGGTCAAGATAACCAATATGGGTGTGATTCTTGTAGCCCGGTCCTTAATGCCCATCAAGGTTATTATTTAATGAAAACATGGGTTATTTGATAGTGCAAGTCCAACGTTAAATTTAAACTCCAAGTCTCGCCTTATTTAGGGTTTTAGTTATCGTCATATATTAAGTAATAAACGCCCTTCGATTCACATCTATTAGACCATATTTATTGAGTTATAAGTATTAATTGCTCAACTTTTTAAAATTATTATAATTACTTTTTGGATAAAACTTTTGTCTTTATTGGTTGATTTAATCCCAATTTTTAGTATTTAAGATCACCAAAAAAATTTCAGCTTGCCGAGCTGATCGCGCACCGATTTTGCATAGACTGTATGGAGGTTGAAATGATATTGAAAAATTGCATAATAGGCATCTTTAGAAATATAAGACTCTAAAATAAATTTGAGAAAAAGAATCTCTTCAAATAGATATAGTATGACAGATATATGACCTTACGAACACAGACCAACATACTGCCCGAATTTAACAGTTTTTGACCTTCAGTTTTGTTTACTACGCTTGAAGGACCAAATGATATCGAACAACACGAGACCACTTGCTTTAGTTAGAGGACTCACTGAACTTATTTTTAAATGAAAATTTTAACCCATTTGGACTTAGTATGATCAAGTTATAACCTGTACAAAACGTCTTATTTTTCTGGCAGTAAGCTGTCCAATTTCTTAATCTTGTCCCTTTGCATCCCAAACCTCAATTTAGACCATTATTGACCTAAGACCTTAAATCAAATTAATTTCATGAACTAATGACAAAATCTTGAACTAAACACTTAGATTATTATAAATGTTCAGTCCCAAAACAGTTACTTTAAATTTTAATCTTTCGATTCACATTATTAGCTAATTGGTACATAGTTTCGATTCCCAATGCGTCTATCGATCCAAAAAGCAAGATTAATGTTTTTTTATGAGTCCAAGATGTCCATTATGACCAGTTCACACAAGTTTACAACCTAATTTTTATAGATTCGAAGAATATACAAAGATTAAGAATCGCGGTTTTATAGTTTAGAAGGTCTAGCACCCGAAACACCTAGATTTTCATGACTCAATGTCCAAAACAAAAAATACAAGAATATTAGATGATAATTTTGTGTTTTGATGATGAATATCATCACTAACAAGATAGAACAACGAATAAATCATCGAACAACGATTTTTCTTACCGGGAGATTAGGAGATGAACAAGGTTGGCTTAGAATCCAATCTTGAATGTCTTTGTTACATCAAAAATCGATAAAATGATGTTGATGATGGTGATTTTCTATGGAGAAGGAAAAGAACAAGAAGAATTTAAGAGTGGTGGCTAGGGTTTCACTTTGAGAGAAACTTGGGAAATAAGTTTCAACAAATGAAAGGAAAACAAGAGAAACCCCGCCCCCTTTTAGATAGGATTCGGCCAAGAGGCGCCTTAGATGGGCCTCCCGGTCCCTTTGTCCATCTCATTCAATTATGTCTTGTCCCGATACACGTGTCATCCAATTTTTACGTTTTTAAATTTTATGCGTTTATGCGGTTCTAACGGATTATTATATGATATATACATTATTTAATTTTTATTTTTAAATTAAATTAAGTATATTTAGTAGACTTTAAGCAAAGCCCAGTGATATTCAATTTTTGTTGCGTTCTTAATATAAATTTCAATATTTTACGTTTTGAAAATTCTTGATCAGGCCCAATGCACGAAATGATTGTAATATGACCAGCCTAATAATCATTTCACTGACAACAACCCTAGGCCCATTAATATAACATGGGCCAGTAAAGCACAATTTTTAGTACTTAGCATGATCACACTCGTCTAATGCACATAATCAGATCAAATCAAGAGGCACTCATTCAGGGCCAGGTGCAAATTAGTCAAAATCAAGGTCAGTCAAAGTCAATGGTCAACACACCTGTTTTGTTGATTGATGCCACATTTCTCATGATGATCTTTGGCTATTCAAAAAGCGGTTGTGATAAGCATTATAATGTCTTAAATATGGGATCCATATATACTAGACATACGCACTATCACATGATATACACATTGGATCAAAATAGTCTGAACCATATATGAGTAGAATAAAAATAAAGAGCAGCACACTCTTTCATGGGTCGGAATTTTTAGGGTAGATTTGTCTATCGTAAAAGAATATTAATTTTTTTGGTACAGTATGGTTCAAGTCATGTAAGGTCGAAGCACATAACGAGAGGATAAAACCAAATTAAAGCAAATAACTTGATAATTGATCTACCAACAAGTTTCAGTTTTCAAAGTAACATTGACATTTAATGCTACATGTGAAAACGAGTCAATGCGGCTCGTGAGCGAATCGGGATCTAGTCGCCAAAAGCTCGGATCGGGTTGAGTTTAAACGAGATCGAGAGAGAGCTTCCCGTATGGAGCTCAAGACAGCTCACGAGTCTAAATAAGTTTTTTATTTATATAATCTATTAGATATATGTTTATATAAATATTTTTTATAATACACAAAAGTAATATGATAAAATAATTAAATAATAAACATGGGAGCCTAAGTCAGAGCTGAACTCAAGCTCTCATAACTCAAAACGAGCATAGCTCAGGTTTGAATCTAAGCGATCTAATATAAAGTAATGTGCAATGGTTTTCAATATTGTTTGTTAGTTTTAAAACTTTGTATAAATGATTAATCAGTAAATACATGTTAATTATGTTATTATATATTTATATTCGCAAAATAATAAAATCTTAAATTGTTTTTCTTGAATGTTGGTGTCAAAACGCGGTGTCAAAATTTCTTGGGATCGAACTCAAAATTTAATAGCATCGGTGTAAAATTTTCTTGTGGGTCAGTCGGGATGAAATCATATATATATTGTAACCTTTTTTGTTTTCGTTAAATTAAAGTTACCCTTGTTTTGTTCTTGTAATGACTATTTATGTCATTTATGAAACTTTGAGAACTTGTTTATGCTTGTTTCTTAGTTAATTTAGAAGTTAATAAATTAATTTATTAAGTAATAATAATAATAATGGTAACTATAACTTGTGTTTATTATTATAAAACTTAAACATCAAGTTTGATAATAAAAATAATAATAATAATAGTAATTAATAATTTATAAAAATTAAACAATTGATAAAGTTATAAAAACATTTAAAACTTAAAGGTTAAATAAGTTCAGGGGGTATTTATGGCATATTGAAAACTTAAAATGGAAGTTTTAAACATAAAATAATAAAATGAAAACTGCATCCAAAAGGTGTAAAACTATTTAAAACTCAAACCAAACCCCCCCCCCCACCCCGTAGTTCCGGCCAAGAGACCGGCCACCCTCCGGCCGACTCCGGCAAGGTTCGAAACCCACTAATCTCATTCAAATTCCGAACCCAATCGGTTCTAACCGGTTCGTGAATATGATTCGAACACAATTATGACATTTAATTGAGTTAAACAACGGTTATGGACCCCAAAACAATCCGAGTAACCGAATCTTTTAATCATAGAGCCGTTCGAACATTAAAACTCAATAATAATCAAATTAAATGTATCTTAATCGAATGTTTAACTAATCCTAAGCGACTATCGAACTCAATTCCACCTGAAACACACGGGAACCACTCGAAAAATTCCCTCTCTTCATCGCGACTACAACGCTAGTGTTCATCACCATTCTGTCGATATTAACTGAAATTAACAGAGGGCTTTCGTTCATCAAGATCCTTGGAAGCTTCCTGTGCAATGAATTTGGATAATATCAACGTTTGCATCACGAACACTACCCAACCTTGATTGCGACTGTTCTTCGACTTGTAGCATCGTTTTCTCACATCTTTCGGGTAATTAAACACACACACATACTCGGTTTTCTTTGAGGATCAAAAGCCCTATGTTTATTACAGGAATTATATTTGAATTCATGTTCAATTAGGTTGAAATCGAATCTAGGGTTTATGTGGAATTGGGGGTTTTCTTTGAATTTGTGTTTTTAAGAATCAAAACCCATCTTCTATCAGGCATAGGCGCCCTAGCCTAATGGTAAACCACTCCCATGCCATCCTTGAGGTCTCGGGTTCGAACCCGGGCACCCTCAAACTTTTTTTTAAGGCTTTTCAGCCTTTAAATAAATTATGAAAATTTTTTAATAATTGTAAAAATTATTTTTGTAAACTTTAAATATTTTTAAGGACACCAAATTATTTTCTGTAAATTTTTAAATTTAAATAATTAAATATTCTTTAATAAAACATTTTAACAAAGGTTATTCTTGGATTATTTCTTATAAAATGGATTTTAAATAATAGTTTAAATTAGTAAATTATTATTGGCCAACACGTTAATTATTGTTTAATCATGTTATTTTAAATAATTATAAAAATCTATTTACATCATATATTTAAACTTTACAAATTATTATAAAGGATTTAATTTCTTTTCCCCATATTAAATTACCTAAATGGGATATTTCTTTTCATTGGATTAAAATATATTTAATTTCATTTGCTAACCCTACTTATTTATAAAAACCCTAAATTTCTATTGAAACCCTAGTTCACGTTAATTCGTTAATATTACCTCTAAACTTAATCTTGAAATATATACGTTAGGTAACTTGTAAAAGGAATCGCTGGAGCACCGTTTATTTATTGATATCATCTTATATATTTATCAAGTGAGTTTTCCATGCCCCTCTTTTACTTTATTTCATACCTTTTGGGGTGAAACATGTTAACTTTATAAACTTGCACTTGTAAACATCTTGATACTTGTAAATGCACATGCATTTCATCTTTACTTTTTGTCATGGTTATTTGTAATATTGTGAGCCTTATATGATGTACATTATATGTTGACAATCATTAACTATTGCTAGCCTGGCGACGTCATAGATCTATGGGCCTGACAAGCCTATTTGGTGCTAAAGCCGAGGTATTGCCGGCTCCTAGTGTCGTATTCTTGAGCACTATGGGAACCAAGTACACTTAGCTAATCGTTTAATCTTGTAAAATTGTAATCTGTCAAGGTTTGATTGTAGCTATATGTTATCTATAAACTTGCTTTATTCGTAACCATTGACATGAATTGCTACTTGTAAATTTTTATAAATATATGTATGCCTAACCCATGGAAACTCACCAACTTTCAAAGTTGACCCTTTATTTTTAACATGTTTCAGGAAATGCACAAGGTTGATGATTATCTATTAAAGCATGCTTACACCTAGGATTTGGACTTAGGAAAATAAATAATATGTCTTGAAACTTGGAAACTTGAAACTTTGTTATTTTATTTCGTTGAGACTTTGAGATGTAATGTTTATTTAAATCTTATGATGATCATATTTATATTTAATGGTAGCGTTATGTGGCTGTGAACAATCTTAACCGTTACATCTCGACGTTTCCGCCGTTAAGGTTGGGGTGTGACAGATTGGTATCAGAGCCCATAACTATAGGGATTTAGATTATTAGAAATGGTGACCTAGACTATAGTTGATGCATGAACCTCATAAGAAAAATCTTTATGATCTTGTAATATATTTTGTTGCATGCTACATAATGCTACTTGTTTAGGAGGGCCTCTTAATGTGCAACTTGATGCCTTTAGTTAGGATTGTCTTATAATTGAGAAACTTGGTTGCCTTGTCTCCCCTAAAACTTATTCTTAATCCTTTATTCTCTCGACGATAAAATCTCTTAAACTTATTCTCGACGACACGTGGGAACGTAAGCTTTATATCGAAGGGTTCAATTCTTTAGACTTCATGTCTAAACTATGAAAATCTCATCAAGGTTTTAATTCCATGAACCTAAAAAATATTGTGTGGCACATAGACACCTGTATTCTGGATTTTCTGGCAAAAAGCCTTTGGGCTAAGGTAAGCATTTCGCATAAATCCCATGGGAATAGTTATGCTTACCTGGGGATTTCTGGGATGAGTGATAAACTATGGGCAATATACACAATTTTCTAAGGCAATTGGAGTTAACTCACCTTGACGTGTCAACGTTTACAAATGGTAATGCGTTACCAAATGGAATCATTCTTTGTGTGTTTTACAAATCTTGAATAATCTTTGTTTGATTTATTATTTTCTACCTCCAAATTTTTGTGACTAACTTATTTTGTATCCAGCATGTCTCGTCATCATGGAAAGCGTGGTAGCTCCGACCGCAAATTAGCCGTCATGATTGCCCGCCAAATGGCTGCAATCATTCCGACCATGGTTGCCGAACTGAGTAGCACCTTGATGACCAACGCTAGTAACAACACTAATGGCAATGGGCAAGGAGAGAATAGTGCAAATCAAGGAAGAAACAACCAAACCTGCACGTTTAAGCACTTCAACTCGTGCAAACCCACTAGCTTTAGTGGGAAGGAAGGAGCCACTGGACTTCTCGAGTGGTTTGAAAGCATAGAGAACACCTTCATCAACTGTGAGTGTCCCGAGGCACTCAAAGTCCGTTATACCACAAGTGTTCTTCAACAAAGAGCACTTACGTGGTGGAATAGTGAGAAGAGGAATCGTGGTGCTGATGTTGTGTTGGCACTAACTTGGGAAGAATTCAAGAACACTGCCATCCAAAAGTTCTGCCCGAGAAGTGAGCTGCAAAAACTGGAGGAGGAGTTTTGGAATCTCAAGCAAGATGGTTAAGATCATTTGGCCTATTCAACTAGGCATCACGAGTTGAGCATCCTGTTGCCTCACATGGTTGACACTGTTCCTAGGAACATTGAGAAGTTCATCAAGGGGGTGCCACCTCAAATCCAAGATGCCGTGGTGGGAATTAGACCCACAACTTTGGAAGATGCCATTACCATCACCGCTCAACTTACTGAAAACCATATTCGAGAGGGCACCTTGTCTGTCAATGGTGCTAAAAAAACTGAAAAGGCAGTCCCTGAAGCAGCTAAGGAGAGTAAGAATGAACCATCTTACAACAACAAGAAACGAAAGTTCACACCGGCGCGTAATTTCGTTGTGGCTACACCCAAGGTACCTCAAAGACAACCCGCTCCTGTTGCACCAGCACCTGCTGCTAGAGCCTATGCTGGTCCTCTACCATTGTGTAATGTCTGTAGGTACCATCATGCGGGTAATACCCCATGCCGCATCTGTACACTGTGCGGTAAGTATGGACACTTGGTGGCTACTTGTCACCGTGCACCAAACAATGTCGCGTTAGTTGCTAATCGTGCTTGCTACAACTATGGGGAACCTAGTCATTTTCGCCCACAATGCCCTCGTCTTGCGGGTAACGTACCACAAGCCCGAGGACGTGCCTTCAACATCAATGCAAGCCAAGCACAAGCAAACAACGATGTGATGAACGGTATGTCAAATCTAACCCCAACTTTATTATCTAAGTTCTTTTGTTGCTTTACCTGTATCGTAAAACGTCTTTAAATCTGAACAGGTATGTTTCTTATTAATAATTCTTATGCCTACATTCTATTTGACTCTGGGGCCGATAAGAGTTTTGTCTCGTTAGAATTTGAGCCTATACTTGCTAAGCCACCTACGAAATTAGAAAGACCTCTTACTGTCGAAGTCGCCGATGGAGAACCCATCACCGTTGATGTCGTTATTCGTGATTTCATTTTGAGCCTAAAAGAGCATGATTTCTTTATCGATCTTATTCCTATGAAACTTGGAAGCTTTGACGTTATCATTGGCATGGATTGGCTATCCAAACAACATGCGGAAATTATTTGTTTCGAGAAGTGCATACGAATTCCTTTACCCTCGGGGGATACGTTGAAAGTGTTCGGTGAAAAATCCTCCAAAGGACTCAAACTCATGTCGTGTACTCAAGCCCAAAAATGCCTAAGCAAGAATTACATAGCTTTCTTGGCCTACGTGGTCAACACGAAAGTCAAAGGGAAAGACCTTATGGATGTCCCGATTATACGAGACTTTCCTGAAGTTTTTCCGGATGACCTTAGTGGTCTATCTCCAGTGCGAGAAGTCGAGTTTAAGATCGATTTAATTCTGGGAGCGAACCCCGTGGCTAAGTCACCATATCGACTTGCACCGTCGGAAATGCAAGAGCTAGCTAGTCAACTCCAAGAACTGCCCGACAAGGGCTTTATCCGTCCTAGCTCATCTCCTTGGGGTGCACCTATTCTGTTCGTGAAGAAGAAAGATGGATCGTTTCGTATGTGCATCGATTATCATGAGCTTAACAAACTTACCATCAAGAATCGCTACCCTCTTCCTCGCATCGATGATCTTTTTGACCAACTTCAAGGAGCTTCTATTTTCTCAAAGATTGACTTACATTCTGGCTATCATCAATTACGAGTTCATGATGATGATATCCCAAAAACTGCGTTCCGTACTCGATATGGACATTATGAGTTCATGGTTATGCCCTTTGGTTTAACGAATGCTCCTGCTGTCTTTATGGATCTTATGATCGAGTATGCAAGCCGTATCTAGACAAGTTTGTGATTGTCTTCATTGACGATATACTTATCTATTCCAAATCCAAAACCGATCATGAACATCACTTGCGACAAGTTCTTGAGCTATTGAAGAAAGAACAACTATACGCAAAGTTCTCAAAGTGCGAATTTTGGCTTGAGGAGGTCCAATTTCTAGGACTCGTGGTGAATAGTCAAGGAATTCACGTTGACCCTGCAAAGGTGGAAGCTGTGAAAAATTGGTGTGTTCCCACAACTCCAACCGAAGTTCGTTCTTTCCTTGGTCTTGCTGGCTATTATCGACGTTTCATTGCCAACTTCTCTCGAATCACGAAGCCGCTTTCTTCCTTGACCCAAAAGAATAAACCATTCTAGTGGGGGTCTGAACAAGAGGAAGCCTTTGAAGCATTAAAGCACAAGTTGTGTAATGCTCCTATCTTGACCCTTCCCGATGGAAACGATGATTTCACCGTATATTGTGATGCATCTAAACAAGGCCTTGGTTGTGTTCTCATGCAACGAGGAAAGGTCATAGCATATGCATCGAGACAATTGAAGGTCCATGAGGTGAATTATACGACACATGTTCTTGAACTTGGTGCTGTGGTTTTTGCCTTAAAGATTTGGAGGCATTACCTTTATGGGACGCAAAGTATAGTCTATACCGATCACAAAAGCCTACAACACGTCTTCAATCAAAAGAATCTCAACATGAGACAACGACGTTGGGTTGAGTTTATTAGTGATTATGATTGTGACATTCGTTACCACCCTGGAAAGGCAAATGTCGTAGCTGACGCACTAAGTCGCAAGATTTATAACAAGATGGTCTCGCATCAAGAAATTAACGATCGACGATAATGGTTTGATACCTTGGGAGAATTTGATACTGAGATTCGTCTGGATGTTAACGAGACTATGGTGATGCTGCAAAATTTGAGGATTGAGAATGACATCGAGACTTGTATCATGGAGGCTCAACAAGCGGTTCAAAAAGAAGGAAAAATAGGAGAGGCATTGGAGTACAATCTTCGAGCTCAACTGGAAACGAAAACCAATGGGTTGATGTATTTCTTGAATCGAATTTGGGTTCCAAACCATGATAATCTTCGTACCTTTATCATGAATGAAGCTCATCAAACTCGTTACTCAATTCATCCTGGTTCCGATAAGATGTATATGGATCTGCGTGGTCAATATTGGTGGCCTGGAATGAAGAAAGACATAGCAATTTACGTAGCTAAGTGTCTTACGTGTACGAAGGTTAAAGCTGAACATCAACGTCCTAGTGGATTGCTTGAACAACCCGAGATTCCTATGTGGAAATGGGAACACATATCTATGGACTTCATAACCAAACTATCTCGCACCTCTCGTGGTCATGATAGCATATGGGTGATCGTTGACCGATTGACCAAGTCGGCACATTTCATACCCATACGTGACACTTACAAAACATCAAGGTTAGCTCGTATATACATTGATGAGATTGTGAGTCGTCATGGCGTACCTTTGCACATCATATCCGACCAAGACGCTCGTTTCACTTCGCACTTTTGGTCGTCTATGCATAAACTTTTGGGTACTCAACTGGATTTAAGCACGGCTTACCATCCTCAAACGGACGGTCAAACCAAGCGAACCATTCAAACCCTAGAGGATTTGCTACGTCTTTGTGTCCTTGACTTTGGTGGTGACTGGGATACGCATTTACCTCTCGCGGAATTTTCGTATAATAATAGTTACCACTCGAGTATCAAGATGGCACCTTTCGAAGCGCTTTATGGTCGTAAATGTCATTCCCCGATCTGCTGGACTGACATTGGTGAAAATTTCATCACTGGTCCTGAGCTCATACAAGAAACAACCGATAAAGTCTCCATGATTCGCAAGAACCTTGAAGTGGCTAGAAGTCGACAAAAGAGTTATGCCGATAAACGACGCAAGCCGTTGGAATTCCAAGTTGGGGATATGGTTCTTCTTAAAGTCTCACCATGGAAGGGAGTCGTTCGCTTTGGGAAGAAGGGTAAATTAGCTCCACGATTTGTAGGACCTTTCAAGATCCTGAAAAGGATTGGGAAAGTGGCTTATAAACTGGAACTACCTTCCGATCTTAGCGGGTTCATCCTGTTTTCCATGTCTCAAATTTGAGAAAATGTTTGGCTGATGAAAGTCTGCATGTCCCATTAGATGACATCCTGATCGACGAGTCATTACATTTTGTTGACAACGGTTATGGACCCCAAAACAATCCGGTAACCGAAGCTTTTAATCATAGAGCCGTTCGAAAATTAAAACTCAATAATAATCAAATTAAATGTATCTTAATCGAATGTTTAACTAATCCTAAGCGACTATCGAACTCAATTCCACCTGAAACACACTGGAACCACTCGAAAAATTCCCTCTCTTCATCGCGACTACAACGCTAGTGTTCATCACCATTCTGTCGATATTAACTGAAATTGACAGAGGGCTTTCGTTCATCAAGATCCTTGAAAGCTTCATGTGCAACGAATTTGGATAATATCAACGTTTGCATCACAAACACTACCCAACCTTGGTTGCGACTGTTCTTCGACTTGTAGCATCGTTTTCTCACATCTTTCGGGTAATTAAACACACACACATACTTGGTTTTCTTTGAGGATCAAAAGCCCTATGTTTATTACAGGAATTATATTCGAATTCATGTTCAATTAGGTTGAAATCGAATCTAGGGTTTATGTGGAATTGGGGGTTTTCTTTGAATTTGTGTTTTTAAGAATTAAAACCCATCTTCTATCAGGCATAGGCGCCCTAGCCTAATGGTAAACCACTCCCATGCCATCCTTGAGGTCCCGGGTTCGAACCTGGGCACCCTCAAACTTTTTTTAAGGCTTTTCAGCCTTTAAATAAATTATGAAAAATTTTTAATAATTGTAAAAATTATTTTTGTAAACTTTAAATATTTTTAAGGACACCAAATTATTTTATGTAAATTTTTAATTTTAAATAATTAAATATTCTTTAATAAAACATTTTAACAAAGGTTATTCTTGGATTATTTCTTATAAAATGGATTTTAAATAATAGTTTAAATTAGTAAATTATTATTGGCCAACACGTTAATTATTGTTTAATCATGTTATTTTAAATAATTATAAAAATCTATTTACATCAAATATTTAAACTTTACAAATTATTATAAAGGATTTAATTTCTTTTCCCCATATTAAATTACCTAAATGAGATATTTCTTTTCATTGGATTAAAATATATTTAATTTTATTAGCTAACCCTATTTATTTATAAAAACCCCAAATTTCCATTGAAACCCTAGTTCACGTTAATTCGTTAATATTACCTCTAAACTTAATCTTGAAATATATACGTTAGGTAACTTGTAAAAGGAATCGTTGGAGCACCGTTTATTTATTGATATCATCTTATATATTTATCAAGTGAGTTTTCCATGCCCCTCTTTTACTTTATTTCACACCTTTTGGGGTGAAACATGTTAACTTTATAAACTTGCACTTGTAAACATCTTGATACTTGTAAATGCACATGCAATTCATCTTTACTTTTTGTCATGGTTATTTGTAATATTGTGAGCCTTATATGATGAACATTATATGTTGACAATCATTAACTATTGCTAGCCTGGCGACGTCATAGATCTATGGGCCTGACAAGCCTATTTGGTGCTAAAGCCGAGGTATTGCCGGCTCCTAGTGTCGTATTCTTGAGCACTATGGGAACCAAGTACACTTAGCTAATCGTTTAATCTTGTAAAATTGTAATCTGTCAAGGTTTGATTGTAGCTATATGTTATCTATAAACTTGCTTTATTCGTACCATTGACATGAATTGCTACTTGTAAATTTTTATAAATATATGTATGCCTAACCCATGGAAACTCACCAACTTTCAAAGTTGACCCTTTATTTTTAACATGTTTCAGGAAATGCACAAGGTTGATGATTATCTATTGAAGCATGCTTACACCTACGATTTGGACCTAGGAAAATAAATAATATGTCTTGAAACTTGGAAACTTGAACCTTTGTTATTTTATTTCGTTGAGACTTTGGGCTGTAATGTTTATTTAAATCTTATGATGATCATATTTATATTTGATGATAGCGTTACGTGGCTGTGAACAATCTTAACCATCACATCTCGACGTTTCTGCCGTTAAGGTTGGGGTGTGACATATATATATATATATACTGACACAAAAAAAATTTTATAGAGTGTGGGTGCCCCTCAATCAGACCACCTAGTAACAGTTTCTACTCTATCACTACTTTCATTCTACTATTTCTTTCTCTCCTTGATAGTTCTCCCCACCCATACCCTCCATCTTCTCTCTATTTCTTTAAATATATATATGTGAGCTTGCAAGCTCATGCATAACATGCATATTGTGTGAGATTTTTATTCTTCTAGCTGTTTCTTGTTTGAAGGGGCGGATAAGGTGTCTATGATAAAAAGCAATGGTTATATTCTTTGCACGAGGAGTTTGAGAGTTGTGAGCCGGTTCTAAAGGGGTTTATGTGTAATACATCCATTAATGAAAAATTATGTTTTATGTTTAAGTGAATTTGTAAGGTAGACTTTTAAAATCGACTGACGTTTAGTAAAAGAGAGAGAAAGAAAAGTTAATAGACTAATAATGTGTATGCGGTTAGGAGAGAGATAAAGGGAAGTTTGTGGTGATGGAAAGTAAGAGGAGAAATGACAGGGGTGGGAGGGAGGGGGGAGAGAGAGAGAGAGAGAGAGAGAGAGAGAGAGAGAGAGAGAGAGAGAGAGAGAGAGAGAGAGAGAGAGAGAGAGAGAGAGAGAGAGAAAGGAAAGTTCATGGTCTAACGCTATAAAAAGAAAGAGAGTGTGAGACAGGGCGTACATAAAGTTTTTATAGCTATCTGACGTGCAAAAGCTGTTGGTGATTTTAGTCAACAGTCCATCTTGGGTAATTAGGGATTCACTTAAGACCAAATAAGAAATTATAAATTAATAGATGCTAAGAGGTACGAAATGCATACTTGATCAGGACTATTTTAATTACTAATACGTAATAGCCCTCATAAACATTGTTGGATTACAGGTTTAAAAAGAAACTATACATGGAATGGACATGACGAATACTTATTAAAAGGGTTGTGGAACAATCCTAGTTTTGGATCTTATACAAGAATTGAATTAGTTAATTGGTTGAACGAAAATGATAAATGGATTTGAGATTTCGAGTTTAAAAATGAGTTTAAGGTCAAAGATATATGTTAGAAAATGCATCAATCGATTAGCACTCCCAAATAGAAATTCTCTTACTCAATGGAACAAATACGCTCCACGAAAGGTTAGTATTCTTAGTAACGGTATTTTATTAAATCATCATCTTACTAGAGAAAAAGTGTGTGAAAACTTATTGGACATTCCCAATATTTTATGTCTTTATTGTTCGTATGAGATTGAGAAGATTTCACATGTATTTAAAGAATGTCACGCAACGTCTTTCATACACAATATACGATAGTCAAGAAAGCACATAGTAACAACATGTGATGATGTGAAATCAAGGAAAGTGCTCGCATGCGAAGGCTACTAAAAGGATTATAAAAGCCCCTAAACGCCGTCAAGCATTAGACATGATTTGTTAGAGCTTCATCTCTCGACGGACATGATCCAGAACTAAAGTAGTTAAAGATGTATGATTAAGGTTAATAACATTTAGTGGATGGTCCAAATAGGACATACATATGAGATAGCTATAAGGTTAATAATATAATAGTAACAGTGACAATAGTAAAAAGGCATTAGAAAGAGAAAATTTTTTATTAAATGATAAGTTGTATTTGTGTTAAAAAAATTGCTTTAAAAAGTTAGTCTCAAAAATGTGATGTATCATTTTACAACAGAGAAAAATCCATAGAGAACAACTGTAATAATATTATGTTTTTCTTAATGACGTATCTTATCATATCATTTGTGAAGGATTTGGTGTCATTAATTTCTCAACCCGATCCGGACCAGAAAATACGAACTCGGATAATAGACATTCAAACAATGAAAATTTCCGATACTCATGAAAAAAATCCATGGATCCACCCGGAGGCGAAGACACGTATTTAGGAATGAGGTCGCTTAAATCCAATGTATTTTGAAGTTTCTACCGGGTGATATTAAGGATAAATGGGTTGACTCAATCTTTTATGAATGATGACCCCATAAATTTAATTTGCATCACCGAAGAAACAAATATTTTTAATGTATAACAACAGTACACGTCTCTTTAAATACGTGAGACAAGGGTTCGGTCCTCACACAGACACACTATCGATTTGTTCATACTATTGCTCCATTTTTTTATCCTTTTTAACTTTTTAAATCCTAAATTTTCAACGTGAACTCAAGCTTTGATTGTCGGCTTTTGAATAAAATTCATCACTCTGCCATTAAATTAATACGAAAATACATTCTAGGGAATTACCTGTAAACTTAACAAAAGAGTTTGTTTTTCCTTTCCAATTTAAATTGCATCACAACGTTTACACTTTTTCATTTTGAAGATTGACAATTCGTATATGTAGGAAAACAAGTGTTATTCTTATAGATTATTGTAATGTTCTTATTATATTTAATTTTTTTATTCTAATAAAAAGTTATCTATAGGATACACATGACAACACTATATTACTCGTAATCAAATTTTTCTCGTTTTTCTCTTCTAATAAATTATCACATTAATTACTGATAATATTATTTAATTTTTTAGATTAAATTTGTTTTGTTAATAAATTAAGAAAGATATCTTTTTAATAATATTATTTCTAAAAAAATAATTTTTTGTAAAATAAAATTTATTTTCTAAAACAGCAAACTTTTTTAAAATACGAAATATTTTAAATTAATATTTTTAAATAGTAATTTTTTTATAAACAACATATAATTAAAATTGAGAACTAGAATAAAAAGATTTTTAAGAATGATATTTTTTTAGAATGTTTGTTGTGAAATAAAATTTTCATTCTATTTATAACAAGAAAAAGTACAATCATATTTTATCTTAAAATATCATTTTATAAGTAACAAATTTTTATTATAGGTTTATTGGATTTTGATTGGTTTTAACTTTCATCTATTGGCGGGGATTAATCCTGAATCAAGAAATGTTTAAAGACACTTCAAACTTTAACCTTATTTTTTCCAGCGATCCGATACTAACTGAGAGTTAACCCCGTTAGTTTTTTTTTTTTATGAAATGGGGCTAACTTTGAAGCATTTTTCAACTCCGTCACCGCCTAGCATTCATCAGGCCTGTTTTGCGGTGTCTAGCCTTCATAATCACCTGTAATCTACCTCCAACTAGTCAAGGGGTTCAAATCATGAGGTGAAGATTGACGAGTTTTATGACACCCTACATATATCCCACATCGGTCGTGGACAGGAGAGATTCTTAGTTCATAAGTAATGTCTGACATCTAATATCACCAAAGCGTTTTGGGCGTATTGGCTGTGGATGAGAGGAGAACTCCATAGTTAAGCTTGCTTAAGTGGTAGCAATCCAGGGATGGGTGACCTCCCTGGAATTTTTTCACCCGGGCAACCAAAAGCAAATCCGTGAGCTTCTCGTGGGCAAAGCGGACAATATTGCTGGTATGAGGAGCCGGGTGTTACAGAATGGTATCAGAGCCACTCCTATGTCATTCGGGATGGTGGGACAAACACTCGGGCTCGATGAGTCCAAAGGGGGGGGGGTGATTGTGAGACCCTACATATATCACACATCGGTCGTGGACAGGAAAGATTCATGGATCATAAGTAATGTCTGACATCTAATATCACCAACGTGTTTTGGGCGTATTGGCTGTGGATAAGAGGAGAACTCAACAGTTAAGTGTGCTCAGGTGGCAGCAATCTAGGGATGGGTGACCTCCCTGGGAAGTTTTTACCCGGACAACCAAAAGCAAATCCATGAGTTCCTCATGGGCAAAGCGGACAATATTGGTGGTATAAGGGGTCGAGCCGGGTGTTACAGAAATTAAAAGTTTTAAGCATGAAATAACATATTTTAATCAACAGGGACCAAAAGTGTAAATCTTTAAAACCCAACCCATTCCCCCACCGTCTACCCCCTTACCTCCGGTCACTCTCCGGCGGGTCTTCGGCAACCCTAAACTCCTTTGATTCGATCAATTGAACTTAATTAAACCATTCCTTGATTCTCACAAGTATCATTCAAACACATGACCAATTTCAATTCGATATAAGAGGCTTTTACTACCTAGTCTGTTAAAACCGTAATCCAAATGAAAACTATAAGTCTGTTTCAACTCGTCTTGATCGAAGTAAGTCAATTGATTGCTCAGAAACGCATAAACAATCATTTTGAAACTAAACGTATGAATTAATTCAGCTGAAACAACCAATTAACAGTTAAATCAACTTGAAACCTCCGAATCAAATTTCATAACTCGTGGGTGTTGAAACTGATGATATCAAGCTATATAATAAGGGTTAAACATCCTAATAGATCTCTAACATCTTTCTGAAACTTCAATTACATGACAAACACACATACACAATACATTCGATCATCGACTTCCTTTGAACCTGCAATCGAAGTGTTCATCACTTTCTGAGCATTCTGAACTCCAATTGATGAAGGGCTTTTGTTCTCATCATCCAAAGAAGCTTACCCTATAAGAAATTTGATTATCAGCAACAAAATCATATCGAATCAATTTCACCTCCAGTCGCGATCGCCTTGTTCTTGTTTTCTATCCAAGCTATACCAATTCAGGTAATTAGATACATGAATACACTTGTTTATACATGGCGAATAAAAGCCCCATGGTTAATTTTATTAACAAGATCAAATGGTGCTTCGATTTGGGCAAAATCAAATTAGGGTTTTTAATGGATTTGGGATTTCTTAAAATTGGTTCTTAAATTATGATACGAGTTTGTTAGCAGATTTGGGCTTACAGCCCATCGGTTTAAACATCACACTCCTTCGCAGGGGACCCGGGTACGACCCCGGGCACCCTCAATCTATATTTTAAACAATTTTTTTAACAAATTAAATTCCAGTAAATTCTTATTATATTATTAAATTAATATAAAATTGTTTTGATAATAAATCCTATTTTAGAAATTCAAATTTAAAATCCTAAAATTTTAAAGAATCTAAATTTCACATTTCATTAATTTTCTTTAAAAATGTTATAAAATATTATAAAATTCATTCATATGATTTAAATTTCATAAAAATCGTTTTAAAATAACTTTAAATTAATTTCAAAGTATTTTTCTAATGTTTAGTAAATCTTTTAAATATATAATTATAATTCATTATTTTGACTACTTCATTTAATAATTATTAATTAATTTACATTCCACACATTAATATTCATCCACTTGATAAATTAAATGTTTAATTATATGTAATAATTCTATTATTATTTAATATTATTCTCAAACACAATCACCTAATCAATCTATTATCTTTTATCTAATCAAATTATATAAATTAAATTACACTATTTTATTTAAAACTATTTATCAAACCCAAACCCCAATTAAAACCCTAAATCATATTTAGTATTTAATCAAACTATTGTTCTAATATTAGGAAACCATTCTTAGGTTAACCATGAGGAAAACCATTGGTGTTTACTTTAGCATTATTCCTATTCAAAACGCATTCAATTATCAATGTGAGTATTCATTGCTCTTTTTACGTGTTTTATATTTTGGGGAAATCATGTGATATAATATTTAATCATTGATATTCATTGTTATTCTATTTTATTTTAAATTCAATTCAAGACATGCTATGTTATTACTTGCAATTATGTGTTTATAGTTAGATAAACTTGATGATAACACAATCATTAATTCATGCAACCACGGTAACAATGATAGATTTATTGGTTTGACAAACCCACCCCATTTGTTTAGTTGCATGGTGATTAGAACCGGAATCATTCATTCTATAAGGCTTCGTCTGTGGACCGAGTCAATTCAGTCATTAGGTTTGATTGTGTTGGTTTGTCTTTTATGTTACACTATTGCATTATAAGCCTTGATATTGCCATGTGAACTGAATTGTTTTCAATCTATTTAATCAATCCATATATGTATGCAAACCTATGATTACTCACCGGCTATTCGTTAGCTGGCTCGTTACTTTCTCACATGATTTCAGGAATGCTGTTTAGTGGACTTCTTCATGCTCACATAGGATTGGACTTAGTCAAAAAATAAAAAAAACTATATTATGTTATTTTGATCTTTATTGCATTGTAATGCATTACTTGATTAGTATTATTCAATGAATATGACATTTAATATTAGTTCAAGTTATTTAATTTCATGTGCTATGAACAATCGATTCACATTCGTCCGTCCCGATGATTCCGCCGTCGGTCGGGGTGTGACAAGGTTCAGGGTGCATTAGTTGTAGTTTGACGGACCTAATATTAGATTTCAACTTTTTTCTTAGTGTTTTGGCCACATAAGCAGTATGTGTCATAAAAAACTAACGGGGTTAACTCTCAATTAGTAAAAGATCGTTGGAGGAAAACAAGCTCAAAGTTAAAAGTGTTTACAAACATTTATTGAGTTGTTATTAATCTCGTCCAACAAATAAAAGTTGGAATTATTCAAATCCAATAATTCTTTATTATATTTAATATTTTATTTATTTAACCCGTGTAATACACAAGTATACTAAAGCTAGTAAATATAATAAATAGTTTTAATATCTAATTATGATATAAATTATTATTCTAAATTATGATATGTCGGAGACTTTGACCTTAAAACATTCCACATAAATTTCAAAACAGAAATCAAAAGGAAGACCGGTTCAAATGAAAGAAAGCGTGTACGATGGCTCGGGCCCATGATGAAATTTATTTCGCCGAAAACCCTTCAACGTTCACATTAATTTGTCTACCGGCCCAAAAGATATTTTAAACTTCTATATTTACTGTAAATTTAACATATAATGATAACAGTATTTTTAATTATAGTGTTTGATTATACACCAATACACATAAGTATCTCTAATCAAATGCTAAAATGTCTTGTGTGAAGTATGATCCGCGAGTTTTCTTTTGCCAAAATCACAGATCACATCTCTATACGTCTCAAATTCCCAATATATATGCTTTAACTACAAACATCAATACATGATCATGACTTGCCTGTTTTTATGTGTAATACTAGTAAACTGTGGAGTTCTTATGATTTCAAACTTTTTATAAATGTTTTTATAAAAGTTGTACTTTAGCCATGAGATGGTATAAACTTTACTAGAACTAACGCCTTCTCAATTTGTTTCTTTCTTAACTTTTTAGCATAATATATTTTTCGATGCAAATTCACCGGAAACGAGTTTAAATTTTCAATCGGTTAGTTACGGTCTTACGGTATGAAGCAACTATTTTTCATAAGTTGATTTGTTTACTTTTTACCAAAGATTAGTAAACTTTTTATAGGCATAATACTACTATCATAGTAGAATATCTTACTTTTACGTTCAAGTGACTTATGAATCATTGATCTTTAGAAACAAGTTGTGGAATATCTAAATAAATGTATTTTCTGATAATTTGCCTCCATTCATTTGATAACTTAATAGAGTTATTTAAATGTTGCACTGGAAATTAATGACAAAGAACCAATTATTTTCTGCATCTCACAAGTTTAATTAACGTTAGATGTGATTTTTTTATAATTTAAACGAATTTGAATGACTAATAATATATTCTTTCACACACTGAAACATGAAATTTTAAAATATAAAACCAATTTTAAACAGAGTAACACAAGAACACCATAATTCATTTACACGTAATGTTTGATAAATATAATGAAAATTAAGAAAAACACAAGGTGTTTTTAAAGTGACATCCTGATGGTAAGATGTCTATCTTGTATCAAATAGTTCGTAGTTAAAAACCATAAAAATATAAATATACGTGGTTAAATATAATGAAAGTTAAGAAAAACACAGGGTGTTTTTAAAGTGACATCCTGATGGTAAAGATGTCTATCTTGTATCAAATAGTTCGTAGTTAAAAACAATAAAAATATAAATATACGTGGTTAAATATAATGAAAGTTAAGAAAAACACAGGGTGTTTTTAAAGTGACATCCTGATGGTAAAATGTCTATCTTGTATCAAATAGTTCGTAGTTAAAAACCATAAAAATATAAATATACGTGGTTAAATAGAAGTAGATTATAAACTATTCAGAAAATTAAAAAAAAAAAAATAGGGTGAACGGTTAAATCAAAGTCCTATGTATCACATTAAAAAAACCTAAACTTATTTTATGTGATGGTTAATTACCATTTTCCATATAAAATTGATTACGCACTAAATGCATACTATAACTTAATACATTCTAATGCTTGGTTATTTTTTATAACAATAATTTTTAATATCACTAGACTATAAGTTAATGAGTATTTAATTTTGTTTCAAACAATAACTTTTACGTAAGGTCACTAGCAACCGTTTCGTTTTTCTCGTGTGATACGTCAACGTCACATCAATTTTTTTTAATTTTCTCAGTTTCTCAAACAGTTGGTGGTGTACCGGTGAATCCCGATGAAAATTCACCGGGAAAAGACTATCTCAGAACCGGGGCGTGATTTTCTCGGTCGGACTTGGTTTTTCCTGGGCTTTTCACGGTATCTCCCCATCACCACTCCGTATCACTAGACCACAAGGTCTCCGTCAATCCGTGACTATTTATATATTATTATACTTCGGAATGAAAAGTCAAGCGGACTAGTCAACAGACACCAGCTAAACTCCCTCAATCATCAAAAACACGCTATAAAACATTAAGACCTGTTACCTCTCTGTTTCAAACAAAATTCACCCTAAACAATGGCATCTTCTTCATCCCTAACGGTGGTGCTAACGCTTCTGATGATGGCGATCTCGATATCAACAGCACAAGCGCAAACACAGACGTGTGCGTCGAAGCTGATCCCCTGCGCTCAGTACATCAACTCCACCGCAACGCCGCCGAGCTCCTGCTGCGATCCGATCAAGGAGGCGGTGGCCACCGATCTGCAGTGCCTGTGTAATCTGTATGAGAACCCTGGCTTTTTGGCCTCCTTCGGGATCAATGTTGAGCAGGCTCTTCGTCTTCCTCGATTGTGTGGTATCCCTTCCGATGCCACCGCCTGTAAATCTGGTTAGTGCTTCGATTAGTGTTGTTGTTTGTTCGAAATTGGTTGATTGTGGTAATCGTTTTGCGAAATTAGGTTTGATTCATAATTTTGGTATATATTTATCTTATTCAGCGCTTAAGCGTTGATTTTGTAACTCGTATTGTTATTTGATTGTCGAAATTGTTCGTATTCAGTGGTCAGTTGAACAGAGATCAGGTGATTTACAGAATTAGTATCATAGTATGTGTAGGGTTTGATTAATCATACTGTTATGTGAATTGATATTTTGAATTACCAAATGTTGATGCAGCTCAAGCACCTAGTGGATCCAGCACTCAACCTCCACCAGGTACCCTCATGATCTGTTCATCTTCTGTTTATAGATTTTTTTTAGTAATCTAGTAACTCACGCATCTAATAATTCTACTCATATATATGTAACATTTATGTATTGTTTGGTAAAATGCTCTTTGGTACGTATAACTAAAAAGCATTCACACTAGCTTTTTTTTTTTTTTTTTTTTCGTATTCTCGTATTTACATTAAAAATATTATTATTTTTAATTTTTATTTCAATTAAATGAATTTTTTTTATATTTTTATCATTATTTTTTCTCTTTTATCTATTACCACCACTTTTAAAATATTAAAAAAATTATGGGGTTGTACTGTGTTTCTTTAAATTTGAGGAATCACGATACAATCCTCATAAATTTTCTATCTTTTTCACTCACAACCACTCATAACCATCCCCCATAATATAAGTCACATGCTCACATCAAAATAGAAAACTTACTTTGAATGCTCTAAGTATGTTAGATAGCCATGTGTTACACTTGTTGAAATAGACAAATTATATAATAGATTATGGATGATATATCAATGAAATTATTATATATTATTATTATCGATTGCAAACATATTTAAGTTATAAACAGTAGTAAAAAAAATTATTATCATAAATATCAATAAACGTCTTTAATATATTGTTAAAATATTATAATTTTAACAATGAGTAGCTACATATTAATTTGTATTTTAATAAAAATTAAGTCATTATAATTTTTATAATGAAACCTTGTTTATTTTTAAAATAAATTATGATTAATATAATATTAAATAAGAATTTATTAAATAAACTTTTTTTAAGTCAAGAATTTTGCTAAAAATAGTAAATTTATTGTGGTGAAAATACATGAATAATCCTAGGTGGAGATTTGAACGTGCTATAAATAACAATGTGATTTATAGTTATTTTGTTTTATTGGTATAGATAATTTTAATACCAAAGAGTATCTAGTCTAATGGTAATAATATATTAAAATACCGTCTGATTAAAAGTTTAAGTCTTACGGTAGAATTATGTAGATATGAAAGTAGATTTAGTGTTTATGAATTCGTTTCTTTAGAAAATTATTAAGTTCTAGTTTTCGCTTAAACATCAATTATGTTAGAATGAGTCGGTCAATATGTTGGACGGTTGCAATTTTGACCAAGACTTGGTGTATTTTCTCCTTGGCCCCACTCGACCTTCCTGCGTTCCTTCAATTCAGGGCATCCTTGGTATTATGGTATTCCATGGCTAAAAATCAACTCAAAACAAATATTTATAATAGAAAAGGAGTAGTGTTTATACATGGAAAAAAGTTGCTCTTTTCTTTTCTATTTGTTTAACGTTCTATTATAGTTAAATCCTAAACTATACTTTGGAATATAAGTTCATGGATAAAAAAAGGTTTTTTTTTTTACATATTTATCCTTTTTAAGACCATAAATTATAAATTTTACCAAGCTAAAAAATCAATTACATATTTTCTTCCTAAAACATATATATTACATATTTATTTATTTTATTTAAAATTAACCTATTAAATGATTAATATATATTATTTTTACTAAGGAATTTTTTACATATTGATGTTTTATTTTTATAATTGAATAAAACTTTTGAAAATTATGTTTGTATTTCAAGATATAACTTTGATTATCGATTATAATTGTTTTGAAATAAAGTTTTAAAAGAGATGTAATTTTGTTGTTTCTATTTCTATAGAAAACTCGAACTAAAGGAAGTATGTAATTGATAGTTTTAGGAAATGAATTGCGTAAAAGTACTTTAGTGAAAATACAAGCAAAATAACCATTCAATAAATAATTTTAACAAAATGAGTAAATAGGTAATATATGTTTTTGAAATGAAAAATATGTAATTGATTTTTTTTACTTGGGTAAATATGTAATTAATGACTTTAGGAAGAAAAAATATATAAATACTCCATAAAAATGACACTTCAATTTATGCACTATTTCACGGTATACACACACTGTAACAATAATAAAGAATACCTGAACCCTAGGGATCATAATACTAAGTTTGTCTAAACATAGCTTAGATGTTTACATCTTGAAGATTCTTTAAGCAAAGGATGTGTAGCAACATGAAACTTAGATCGTAAGAACTCAAATCCTAGAGTAAGCAGAGCTTGATGAATGCATTCGTAAGCTGGTCATTCATTGAGATGAAGTTGACATAGAGTTTCTTGTGTGCTGCATTGGGATATGACAAATGCTTTTGATGCCGAAACAAACTTACTTAGAACTCTATCAGACAAAGAGAAGGACATGAAAGAAGCTCATAATGTCATTATTCTTTGCCTCAGGGTTAGTGTGTTGATGGAAGTGTCCAATGAAATAAAACCTTATTAGCATTAGTTTAGGCTAAATTAAAGAGTGTCTACATGACCAAGTCCATAGCCAATCGTCTCTATCTAAAGAAGAGATAGTTCACATTTTAAATAGCTTTTGGTATGCCCCTCGAAGTTATGTTGATAAAGTTGGTGTTGGATCGTAACAAAAGGTTATACTTGATGAAGAAGATAAAACCATCATCTTCTTAACCTCTTTGATCCAATCATATGAGTTTCTTGTTGATACTTTGTTGTATGCGAAATATAGATTTTTAATGGAAGAACTTCTTGCGGTCATGAGCTGTAAAAGTTCAAAATAAAGGCTAATGTTAAAGAAGAATATGGAGAAGGGTTATCAGTAAAGGGCATGAAAGAACATAAATCTTTCAAATAATATAGTCATGTATGGTCAAAGTTAAGAGGATGTGTTTAATATTTTTCTTTGAAACTAAACGTCAAGATGGATTGTCTAGAAATAAGGAAGAGAAAGGGGGAAGGTAGTACATCAAGGACTTATTTTGCTCGTTCATTAGATAACGTGTATCTGATAGGTATGGAGTGCTAATGTGTTGGTGGTATACTATATGGGGTAAGGAATGAATCATGATTTTTGGTTCATACGATATGACACCCAACCCCGAGGTTTTTCAAAGATTGAAGCTTGAAGAACTTGGGTTTTGATGCTAGGGCCAAAGGGATGATAGACATTATGATTCTACAATGTAGGATTGTTGCATTCAAACTGAACATAAGGGCCAATGTAATTAAAAGATCAATGACGATGTTGCTTGGTACTAGAAAAAGGAACATGTATTTGCTATATGGTATTGATCTCTCACTTAGTCTCCATTATAGATTCATGTGTTATTAATGTTGTAATGTTATGGTATAATAGACTAGGTTGCATAAGTAACAAGTGATAGTAGAATTAGACAAACAACACGTCATTGGGGATCTAAAGACCGGTGATGTTGGATTTTTGTGAACGTTATGCAATGGGGAGGCATTCATGTCAAAATTTGTAAGAGAACTCATAAGGTAAAAGGAGTAGCGGACTACGTGCCCTCAAATTTATGGGGGCATGATAAAATACCTTTTTTAAGTGAAGCTAGGCACTTCTTTTCGTTCATTGATTTCTACTCAAGGAGGTTTGAGTTTATGAGTTGAGACGCAACGATGAAGCTTTTGTTAAGTTTACAGAGTGGAAGGGTTTGGTATAAATCAAATAGAATTGAGAAGGTTAAGAAACACATGACTAATAATGGTTTAGAGTTGTATAGTGGCAAGTTAAACCAATATATACTAATAAAACAAAATAACTATTATGGTTATTTTCTTCAACTAGAATTGTTCACGTGTCCTTATCACAATAAATTTACAATTTTTGGTAAAGAATTTTTCTTGAAAAAAGTTTCCTTAATAAATGCTTATATAATACTATATTAATCATAGTTTCTTTCTACAAATAAATAAGTGTTCATTAAAAATACTTCAATGAGACTTAATTTTATTAAAATATAATTAAATTTGTAGCTAATCATTGTTAAAAGTAAGCTACTTTAAAAATATATACAAAGACGTTTATGGATATTATGAATAATAAAATCTTTTTTTATGTTATTGTTTATAACTTAAATATGTTTGTTATCTATACTAATAATATATAATAATTTTATTGATACGTTATCTATAATATATATTAATTAGATTATATATGTATAATCTATTATAAATTTAATCTATTTTAACTCGTATAACATACGAGTATCTAACATGGTTTTAGAAAAATAGAGGAATTGTAGGATACTTGACAATGGTGGACACTCCATGAATAAAACATTACTGAACAAGATCCACATATTCTGTTGCGAGTAATATCCATCACTTGACAATTGATAGTGGTGGGCAAGTTTAACCGATCTTTTGCGGATTTCACCTGTTGCTTGTCCAAAGTATACAATGCTTTTAGTTTTACTAGTTTGTTACTAGTCATAAATATGTTCACATTCAGTCAATAGTAGTATGCCTATACATCTAATTTCCTTGCCTTTACATTATCTTTTGTTTTGGTCCATCAACGTGTTTTAAATATATTTTTCTCAATACATAATATCAAGGTGATATGAGAGGTCGTAGAAAAAGTTTATTTTTACCTAATTCTGGATTATTTTTTAACATGCTTATCTATTATTGTTCAATACTTATGATATTAGTTCATAAGAGGTTAGTTATATTGAATATATAATGGAACCCAAGCGTATTGTGGCCATATTTGAAATTTGTATTAGCCTGTAAATAAGTTTTCTTGTTTTTAGATTTTATTATTTTTTAAATTCTAAAACGAGTCGTCTACATGAAGTTGAAATGTGTAAAATGAGTAATGTTCTTAGATCTTTAATCCATATTATGTTTTATTTATTTTGAGTATGCATTTTGCAGCCCGTGGTGATAACGATGCTGGTAAGATTGCTTCAAGTGGGGCTGTCATTTTGGTATTTATTTCAGCTTGTATGATGTTATTTTAAGATTTAAGTTATGTTATATGAACATATCTTATATGATTCAATGTTATAAATAGGAGAGTTTATGTAAGAATGGGATGGACGTGTCATATTGATATGATTATTATTTGTGTAAACTATTTGGTTATTATTCTTACGAGTCTATAATAATCAAGGCCTTTTCATTTGTTTCTTCTAAGTGTTTCCATGACCTGTATTTTATCCAATGATATTAGGTCAATTTAATATAGAATAAAACTAGTAAAAAGCCACGCGCTTTGTGACGAGTTTAATGTTGTGTAATTTTCAACCCATTAGCTAATACGACTATCGTACAAATATATATGTGAGCTATATATTGAGTATGAGCAAATCAGCTTAACATTGAACAACATTCAAGATTAAACAACACTAACCAAAAAAACTTTGGCTTGTAAACTTCTTTAACAGTTAGGGACCTATAAACTTTTGTAGTTGAAGGACATATATCATCAAATGAAAGGAATTTTGCATTTTGTATGCATATATTAATGTAAACTATATCATCAAAATATAATTTCATCTTTCTGCACCATATGACCAACCATTTTTTATAAAGTTTTTATATAAAAGTAGTGTGTATTACCAAAAGTGTTAATATTTGTTCTTCAATAAAAACTGGTAACCTACATTTCAATTGGCTTCTAAACTTGTTGAATGAGTTTTAGATTCTACCTTGAATTTGATAACCAAGAAAATACTTGTAGCATCCAAAGAATATTTTTGATCAAATGAGCAGGCTACATGTTAAGATTAATCTTCCAAAGTAATGGTCGAAATCCAACCGCTAACTATAAATCCTATATCATTGTAGCAGATCATATATCATATTAAGCAATTCCTAGATTCACTCTTGTAATCCCCTGATCTGGGTAAATCTTATTTTTTATTAGCTGCTAAACACTATGGTGTAACATCCAGTGTATTAGAATTCATAAAACACATTAAGGAACAGTTCAATTGCAGTTATTTTATATTGAAATTGACGATCAACGTATCATAGTAACAAAATTAGAGTAAAGAGATAAAGAACACAAAGAAAGAACGTTAGCAAGGTATGCATATAGTTTCAGATTGGCAGAATGTGAACCTCAAAAGGAAATAACAACATAGGTTGCTGTGTCTTGTGCATGTATAGTTGCAAATCACTGTTAACATAAGTTTCAATCGTATAGTTGTATAATACCTAAAATTGACAATGTATTTTAGATGCTTGAAACATGCTACTTGTAAAAATTTTTGGACGGAAGATATTTAGCTTTCAAGATTTGAGGGTGTGATCGCACTCTTACAATAGACGGCTTATTCATAGCTTAGGGGTCGTATTGACATGAATAATATGATAATGTAAAGATGTCTATCACCATTCATTATTTTAATTGCATAGCAAGTATATCATCTACCATGTGTCTAGGGGTGCAAATGAGCCGAGCCGAGCCCGAGCTCGTATGGGCTCGAGCTCGGCTCGTGATGACTTAGGAGAGCTCGAGCTCGAGCTCGGCTCGACAAATACTTTTTAAAGCTCGAGCTCGGCTCGGGCTCGGCCTCGGCTCGTTTATTTATTTAAATATTGTTTTAATATTTTATATTTAATTTTGATAAATATTTATAATTATATATTTCATATATAACATTATTCATATTATTAATTGTTTTTATCATAACTTTATATAATAGATATTATTTATATAATATATATAATAAATTAAATAAAAATATATAAATAAAAAGCTCGTTTAGGCTCGCAAGCCGGCTCGAGCTCGATACGTAAAGCTCGGGCTCGGGCTCGATAATTAAATGAGCTTTTTTCAAGCTCGAGCTCGATAAAGTTCGGCTCGTTTCGAGCTTTTTATCGATCCGATCTCAAGTAGCTCACGAGCGGCTCGGCTCGTTTGCACCCCTGCATGTGTCCAACACATGAGCTAGTCAGACATGCCTTTCATTTGTTGCGTTTGAAATGGTTGTATCCTTCTACTTGTTTTAGATAAAAAGGTATTGCTTACATGTTCTAAAACATACAAATCCTAAAATAACAAATTTAGATAAAACATGTTTATCATGCTTAATAAACTATATTATTAAAAACAACAAAAATAAATTTTGAGTTTTGTTTGGACCTTCATGTAAGGGCACACGAAGTGGCCGGGGGATTTTTTTCCTGATTTTCCCGATTAGTGGATGAAATGGATAGTGAAAAGTAGATGAGGTAGGGTAAAATGAGGATGGAAACCAGTGAACATTCATAGATTTGGGAGCAAATACAAAGAAGAAAACACATAACCGGGAAAAAGAAATCAAGGATTTTAACCTAGGGAAAATGAAAACACCACCCCCTGAATTCAATGAAAATAGGAAGTCCAGTGTAAGACACACCTTTCAAGTAAGCAATTTAGGAATAAAAATATGAATTAATAACTATCTAGAGTGGTTTTGGACATTAATATATGTGTAGAACTATACACAAAGTTATACTCATTCATCAATTGGTCTAGAATGTTTTGAATATGTTTAGCGTTACTAATCTAGGAACATTTGGTGTTTTGCTTATCATGTTAAACATAAGAGCTTTAATGTGATCCTAACACTTCACACACTTTAAATATACGTATAGTTGAAGCAAAGTTAATCTCACTTTTTTAAGGAGTATATGAAATGGTTCATGCTCAATCATATGCTATTGCCTATTAAACACTTATATGAATACTCTTGTGCATACTTGTAACTTGAGAGCGTTCAATTGCATGTCATTGTACTTTACAAGAACCTGACTTATAGATTCATCTTTAATATATTGTATAAAGCAGAACCTGACTTATAAATTCATCTTTAATATATCGTCAACTTAAGCATGTGCATGTATACAAATCACGTTACAGTTGAGAAATATATGTCAACCGACCGTTTACCATTATGCTACGTATGAATGTTATTGTTGATGACCCACATTTCACCAATATACAAAAGTAGGAGTTTCTTATACGCTACACCTAGCTTTCTTGAAACATCACCCATATCTTTGTTTTTTGCCATCTCAAAATTAACATTTTAATCACTTCAAAAATAATATGCTTATGTGACATCTTCAAACACTAGATCAATTACACTAACATGTTAAAACATCTAGGAATACAAGATCACGATTTAAATCTACCTCCATAGACTCAAACACTTGATTTTAACACTTCAATCGATTTGTGCACATGGGTCAGAAAACATCAATATCAGCCTATGAATCTGTGAAAGGTTGCTTCAGCGGGGCATGAGCATAAATTTTGTATAATTTCCTCTTGTTCTTAAGAATGATTCTTAAGTTAAGACGCACCCAAGGGAACTTGCATCACTTGATTTTTTTTCCTCTCAAGGATTTGAGCACAATGATAAGTTTAACCTTAGAGGTTTATGGTTGTTTTTGAACAGTAACGACGATAAAATTTCTTTTGGGAGGGGGAAGGGGTGGTTTACAAGTTGAGTTAAATATGAGTCAAGGTAACTAAAGTTATAGAAATACCATAAACAAACAAATTGTAAAAGCTTAAGAAGTGAAGGTAGAGTTAGAAAAATTTAAATCGGTCGCCTTTATAGCAGTCCGCTTCAAAGTCGATGATACTGTGTTCGAATTGTCAACATTTCAAATTAGACAAAATGTTATGAAAACAACTTCTATCTAGAAATGTGTGGTCTCTAATGGGTGTTCCCCCCCTCCTATTAACAAGCCAAATCCGCATGTGTTCTCGAGGTAACTATATTTATGATAAAATCTAAACTTTGATCCAGATCAAAGTATATCATTAGTGACCTGTCAACCAAAATGTTACGTGCTCAAATTAAAAATACGCTAATAGCTCGTAAGTATCCATCATTAAAAAATATCCTTTACAATGAGTGGCTAGTTCTAAAACACTGGATACGGCCTTTTTAACTTCATTAATCTAAAATCAGGTTAATATAACTATAAGCTTTATTCATAAAATAAAAGGTTAAAAGAATAAACAATTGCTCTATAGGAAAACAAAAGGAATAAAACAAGCGAACAATTAGAAGCAATCTCACACCAAATTTGAGCAAAAAAGAGTACTCTGATACTCTCTCTCTTTTCTTTAGTCTATAATAACAAAATCAAAAATCAAAAATCAAATGTGACAATAATAATAATGATTATGACATAATCAAGGGACTATTTTTGTAACACATAGCAATTGGAAGCTACTAGAAGTCTAGAATCATCTACGTGACTCTTTACTCTAAAAGTCACCTAAACTCCAACGCTCACTGTTACACACCACCGCCCCCAAAACCCTATACCCATTATTTTACCGTATCTCCGGTGACCGTACGACGGCGATGGACGCGGGAAAATTAGAGCAATTGAAGCTATTTATCAACCGCTGCAAGGCCGATCCCTCTATTCTCAGTGATCCTTCACTCTCCTTCTTCCGAGACTATCTCGAAAGGTAATATATTACAATCAAGTTGTTGATGATTCCATTTGTTGTTTGTAATTGTTTGGGATTATGATTTGTCTTTGATTTCAGCCTTGGGGCTAAACTTCCGGCGTCGGCTTACAAGAGTGAATCGCAATCGGTAATTCTTTTGTACCGAATCGTATGGATTTGTTGATGGTTTGAAGTTGTTGATGGGAAAGATTAATGATTTGGTATTTGTTTGAGGGTGTTGGTTGTTTAAGGTGAAGATGTAAACAAACACAAAATTCATCGGATGTTTTGGGGTAAAAAGATGACCTTGTTTAGTTTTATGAATCCCGTTTTAATAATTGATTCAAGTTAAAGTCATTTACGCATTTAGGTTTTTGGGAAACTTGTGAATTTAAGTGTTTCTTAAGTCGTGCTTGAACAATGAACAGCTTTTGTACATTATCCGTTTAAATTTTACTTTTAAAGGAATATGTAATTTTGTAAGTTTTTAAGCGGATATATGTGATTCTCTTATATCTTTTATATGCAATCGTATTGATTGATTCATAGTTACTCGCGTGCTTTTTCCCCCCTGCGCACGTGTTATGACTTGTACATTTCGTATCAACTTGGGTGTTATTGTATAAGAATTCAGAACACAAGTTGCAAATTGAAATGTACCAGAAGAGACTTTATGTGCATGTTTGTTGATTATATTTTAGAGCCAAATGTTAACCAGCAGGCTTCTGAGTTGCTTGCAGTCAACTATGAATGGGGTTTATGATTATGAACATGTATTACTAGAGCTATTGCTATTTGCTTATATCTTTTTTTTATGGTGACCTTGAGAACATGTTGTCGGATCAATTAATACTTTGTTAACCGATGAGATGAGGTAAATCTCTGCATGCGTTACATAGGTGCCAGGTGGCCTTCGAGGAGGCTAAAGATAGAAATTTAGTGGCAGCATTCAAACTTGAGACCTCTGCTAGAATAGAGGGGATCTTTCTTGCTAATATGTTGTTTACACAGAGGCTTGCGTGAATGTTTCTTACTTTCTTATAATAATAATGTTCAAAAGAGATCTTTTCATTGATAGTGAAAAATAAAGAATGTGAAGCAGGACTAGGGAATGGGCTGATTATAGAATAGAATCTTGTGTTGCAAACATAAATTCATTTGATGAAATTGAAAAAGGATTCTGGTTCAGTTATTGTTGTTAAGGACAAGAAGAAGAAACTGATGTACTATATGTGAGTTTGAGTTTTGATGATCTCTTACGAATAAATGATCGGGCTGTACTATTGTTTGACCTTGCAGAAGGCATATGTTGTTGAAGAGAGTGATGAAGAGGTTGAACATC
Organism: Flaveria sonorensis; assembly: GCA_025506505.1. NCBI lineage: Eukaryota > Viridiplantae > Streptophyta > Magnoliopsida > Asterales > Asteraceae > Flaveria > Flaveria sonorensis. The sequence continues at coordinate 49,734,813 of CM046425.1, read as the reverse complement.
CTCAAGAAGAAGAAGAGGAGGATGAGATAGTAGAATCTGACATTGAATTTGAAGGTGAAACTGTGGAGCCTGATAATGATCCTCCACAAAAGGTCTGTCTTTTTTCCATAATGAATGTTTTCTCTAGTTACATGATCTTTTTATTTTTTAACTATTATTTTAATTGTAGATGGGAGATTCTTCAGTGGAAGTCTCAGATGAAAACCGTGATGCTTCTCAAGAGGCAAAAGCAAAGGCCATGGAAGCAATTTCAGATGGTTTTTGACTTTTTTCTCCCTATTTTTCTTTAATTAACAAAGCCTTCCTTACCCTTTATGAAGTTGTAACTTCAGTGGTGGAAAAGGGTGTATGTTTTTTGGTTTTTATAAGCATCTCACATGTCGTGGTGAATAGGTAAGCTAGAGGAAGCAATTGAGCATCTCACGGAGGCGATATTGCTTAACCCTACTTCTGCTATCATGTACGCGACTAGAGGTAAATCCGAGCTTCATTTTTTTGACAAAATTCTACATTTTATTGTCGTATTTGACTATTTGGCACGTGAAACCTCAATTTGTTCTTTTATTTATTTTATTTTATTACCATGTAGCTTCTGTTTATATTAAAATGAAGAAGCCAAATGCTGCCATTCGGGATGCTGATGCTGCTCTAAAGGTAGTATCCATAATTTCATAAATGCTCACATGTCAAACAATGTCATCCTCTTTTTGATCATCATTCTTCTGTTCCTTCTGCTCTATTATTTATAAATGGTGTGACTTCACATCCATATTGATGAGTCTATGTATCACATGAAAATGCAATTACTATTATGAATCTTTTTGCAATAAGTGAATCTGTGTTATGATCTTTGTTTTTTGGGACAACTATTAATGCCCTTTAGTAACTCACCAATTTATTTCCAATGAATATTTTCAGATAAATCCAGATTCTGCTAAAGGCTATAAATCACGTGGAATTGCGCGATCAATGCTTGGTCAATGGGAAGAGGCTGCAAAGGATCTTCATGTAGCATCAAATATTGATTTTGATGAAGAAATAAGTTCCATCCTTAAGAAGGTATACATAATCTGCTTATGCATCTCTGTCCAATACTAGGTGTTTTTGTTAGGGAGGCATGGAGGCTGCTTTTGATTTTCTTAAATCATTTTTGTGTTGCTAAAATATAGAATTATATCTTATGGGATTATAAGTCATCTGAATGGCTGGTTTATTTCTTTTTTTCTTTTACTTGTATATTAATTTGTAGAAGTTGGTTTAGGAAAACCTTGATGTCGAATGTATATTCATTATTCACAATTCTTGATTAGGAAAAAATTCTTCGAATGCAAGAAGTCTAGTTATTCTCAAAGTGATTTAATACCTGAAATAAATGCCTATAGGTTGAACCAAATGCACACAAAATCATGGAACATCGTAGGAAGTATGATAAGCTAAGGAAAGAGCGAGAGGACAGGAAAGCCGAACGTGAGAGGCAACGGCGCCGGGCTGAAGCAAAGGCAAATTTTTCCTTTTTCCATAGAACCTCTTAAATTGTTTATGTTATTTATCCTTTCTATACAATCTGATGACTTGTCATGTAATGCTTAGGCTGCATATGAGAAGGCTAAAAAGGAAGAAAAAGCGTCTTCAAGTGAAAGAGCTGGAGGTATGCCAGGTGGTTTCCCTGGTGGCATGCCAGGTGGGTTCCCTGGAGGCATGCCGGGTGGGTTCCCTGGAGGCATGCCGGGTGGTTTTCCGGGTGGAATGCCTGGTGGTTTCCCTGGTGCTGGTGCTGGTGCGGGTGCGGGTGGCGGTATGCCTGGTGGTTTTCCTGGTGCCGGTGCTGGTGGTATGCCAGGTGGTATTGACTACAGCAAAATCTTGAATGTGAGTCTCTCTCTGAATATTATGATTGATATACCAAGTTTCTATTTACTGTGGGTAATATCCCAATGGGTTGACAAGCTTGAATTAATCAGCCAAAAAAATAAGATTACTTGCTGAATCATGTTTCATGAAGTCGCTATATGTATGATTGTGTGCACTTACGTTTCTGTTTTTTTAAACACCTGATCATGCGTAGATTTCATTTAAAAGTTTCCATTTGAACAGCTGTGAGTCCGAAACAGTTCTGCAATTCTGGTGTAAATTAGTTTTGATTTGAACGGTCAACTCCAAAATCATTATTTTGATGATTTCTGCTAGTTTAATTATTAAAAAAGAATTGTTATCACGTGCTTCAGGCATGTATGGGTGTTGACGCAATTTAGTCTTATTCTTAATATGTTACTATACTTAAATTTTGCGCTCTTCTATAGGTAAATCTTTGAAATAGATATATGATGTTTCCTTTCTCTTCAATTTTTTCCTCCACAGGATCCTGAATTAATGGCAGCATTTAAAGATCCTGAAGTAATGGCTGCTCTACAAGATGGTATGCTTTTCTTCACCTTGCATCATCTGTTTTTATCGCCTGATTTATGCGACTTAAGAAACTTCAACAGATATTCGGATGTTTACATTACACACTAAGGGGTATGTTTAACACAAAATCATATTTAAGTCTATGATCAAGAGAAACATGTGAGCATTTGTATCCAGTGGTGACTAGATAGAGTGGGAGAGAGAAGTGAGGTTGTGTCTTAGAGCTAACGTTAAAGCAGTACACACAAGTGTTTGTGCAGTTCTTAAACAACCATCTACATGCTAAATTCACCATCTGTCATCATTTAATGAGTTTTTGTGTAGTTATGATTGGTAAGAATTTGATGATTTTTCTATTGAATTTTTCACAGTCATGAAAAACCCTGCGAATCTAGCAAAACACCAGGCAAACCCGAAGGTTGCTCCACTTATCGCAAAAATGATGAGCAAATTTGGTGGCCCCAAGTGAAGAGCATACACAATAATGGTGTTTGAAAGTCATGCTGGTATTTATTTTCATGTGCTATTTTAGGTGATTATGATTATCCATGAGTCAAATTTCTTTGTTGGTTATGTGTTTTGGAATGGCTGAATAATATTGTGTTTCCGTCGTTTTTAGAGGCTTTCATTTTTACATATGCATTTACTTCTATGTATTCGATATAGCTAAGGTTACCAACCAAATGACCATTTAGTCTAATGGTATCAAGGTGTTATGTGGTGTTCCTATCAAGTGGTGAGAGTTCATCTTGTCATTCATAAGTGCAGATTTCGGAGTAGATATGGTTGACGTGTGAACTTGCTGTTGAAAGAAAGTCAAGGCTACCAAGGTCGTCTTCATCATACTTCAATCGAGTCAAAACAAGACAGACAACGCCTTGATCTTCTTGATTGTGTAAAATCTTGGGCGCTCAATGTACCGATCAAAGGTGTTATGGTTGGGTTATGATGGTTTTTAGGTTAAACAGGGTAAACCGTTTTCTATTATTGAAAATTAAAATGAAATAGTTGATAACTAATGCAGAGTAGTTGCTGATGGCTTGGTTGTGTCTTTGTTTCAGGGTTGGGTTTGTTAGGCCTTTGGATAAAAAAATGAAATGTCTGAAATTTTACAAAACAACACAAATGAAAACAAGTTGTCAAAACTACATAAAAGGAAATGTAATTAGCTATCCAAATCCCTTAACACGTAAGAAACTGACATTTAAGAAATTCAGTTACATTATACTCCATCTCAAATGTACTCCATCTCAAATGGAAGTGTGTTGGTAACACTTCTAACCCTCCAACTTTTCAACATGCTATTTTTACACTCCACTTTCTAACATATATAATATTTTTTTTTATTTTTTTTATTTATTTTATTTTTATTGGCTTTTATTATATTTTCTAATTCAATTACATTTTTAAAATTCTTATAAGGTAACGTACTTTCTCGAAAGCCTGCATTTTTTAATTCTTATAGCGTAACATATGGGCCATTGTTGTGTTTTTTGTCTACATTTCAGTTTGCATAACCAATCTACCGTATCTTTATATGTTTTTTTTAAATGGTTTTAAATCGTACCATCGCACCGTAACAAATGGGTAACTTTGCTCATTAACACTTAGAAACTAACATTAAACTTTATTACTTTTAGTATAAACTTTTTGTTTTTTTTTTAAATTTAACATTTGACCACTTTAGGCTATTGGTGGTTTAATATGATTTGGTATATTAAAACTATTATTTATTATTAGAAAATATCCAACATTATCATTTAAGACTATGATTAAGAATGATTCTAATTGTTAAAATATAACAATTTAATTAAGGATAGTCGTGAAATGATAGCTAATGTCTCACGTTTTAAGCATGAGAGTTACATCTTAAACATAGCACAATGATCAAAATTGCAATCGCCTTTAGACCATTGTCTTGCCACCACCCTCTTCTGGTGTTTATGACTATGAACTTATGTCACATGTGGATAAAACCAATGCATGAGGCTCGCGTGTGCACGTGCTCCTGATGTGTTGGGCTGAGTGAGGCCTTACGTACACATCAATTGATATGCGAAAATACAAACAACACACATTTACCAACACCAACATTTTTTCCTACACCACAATGCAAACGACACTGTCGCCCTATGCCAACTTCATTCTTGTCTCACTCATCCACTTTTATTTGTTGATATTATAGGGTTGAATCGAGTTTTCTAATGTTGATCTACGCTTTTCTGACGGTGGTTCAAAATTGAAAGAGTTCAAATATGTTAGATGATATGTTTGTGCATGTGATTGTGTGTTTGTTAATCAGCTTGATTTTAACCTGATATATAACTTTTTCCTTGGTTCTAAAATCCCATACAATAATAATAAGTGACTAGGTTGCCCAGATAATATGATGTAAAAAAAACATTTAGAGAAATAATGTAAATGTCTACAATATTCTTGATTATCCTTAAATGTACTAAAAAAAGATTGGAGTAGGTGACCAAAAAGCAAAAGTTATTTATTTAATTATTTACTTTTTGATGAATACCAAACAAGAATTAGACACATTTTATGAGTCCCACACTTCCAATTCTTGAAATATGGGTGGCCAATAACTTAAAAAAAGTTCATCTCTTCACCAAACTCCCCATTTTCAATATTTTTTCTATTAAAGTCCAAATGTCCCCCTTCTGTTATACTTTATCTTCATGTGACCATTCATCACATAGTTGATCAAATGGCTTCCACTTTTATCAAGCATACTCAAGAACTTGTTTGAATACCATAACAATGTCAAGGTTTTATGGTTTTGAAAATGAACTAAAATTTTGCAATCATGAAATTGATGAAAAAGTGTATGCCTCATATACGAGTCATATTTGGTGGTTGGAAAACAAAAACATCTTATTCAATGCACAATGATATGAATAGTTAGTTGAAGTTATATTTATAAGCTTGAGGAATTATAAAAATGCTGTTATTACTTCTAAAGATTATTATATTAAGATGATTAATATGATCATAAATTGTGTTTATCACACATTAATTTCTTGATATCTATATAATACCCGCTTGATGTTGGCACTAATGACAGAAGAAAATATAGACAAATAGCGATATCTAAAAAATTAGTAATAACAATATATCTTGTTGACAATTAGGAAAACTTTTGTTACTCCTAAAGTCCTAGGTTGGCTTGACAAGTATAATAAACTTTAGTTTGCAAATATGTTTAAACAAATATATAACATCAAGATCTTGATAGTTAAGAGTTATATTGGAATCAACTTAGTCTACAACTTTTAAAATATAGCATTCACATCAGGTTCTTCATATTTATCATTATAATAACACTAAAAATCATTATTTTTTTCTTTTTTTCTCAATTAAATAATACTTTTAATATTTTTATCATTACTTTTTTTTCTCTCCTTCACTCACAACTACTTAAAAAAATATTAAAAGATTTATAGGGGTTGAACAGTAATTACTCAAATATACAGATGATCAGTAACCTTTCTCTATCCTACACTCACAACCATTTACAACCATTCTACAAAATATAAAGAACACACTCACATAAATATATGATCAATATTATAGATCCACCATAAAAACAAGTGATGTCATGTCAAGCTTATAATCAAGATTTTAGGAGATGTATAAGTTTCTAAGTCCCTACCCTACGTACTATTGCTTCTGATACCATTTACAAAACAAGAGCTTAGAGTAATAGGTTATTGGCTCGGTAGCTTCTCAAGATTAACTTACAGCTATGGTAAACTTTAAGGTAGCTCAAAACTTTAAGACTTATAATGTCCTCAAATTAAATCAACTGTTTGATCACATGAGATGAGTTCTTAAACGCACTACTTAATCTTCTTCTCATTTCTTCTATCCATATATATAACAAGCCGATGTGACACCGGTGTGGAAATATACCTAGTTTCTTCAAATTATGTTTAATCAACTAAAATTTGCATGCATGCAATCAATAAAGATTAAAATTGTTGGCTAGAACATTTTAAAGTTATGGGTTATTGGATTTTAATAATCTCAACTTTCATTTATTGGCCGAGATTAATCCCAACTCAGGAAATATTAACGGTCACTCCTAACTTTAAACTTATTTTTCTCCAATGGTCACTTACTAACTTAGAGTTAACAATTATTAGTTTTTTTTGATGAAATGAGACCAATTTTGAGTTATTTTTCAACTCAGGCACCACCTAGTCTCAATCAGGTTCTTTTTCCATTGTCTAGCCTCCGTCATTACCTAAAATATACCTCTAACGAGTCAGGTAGTTCAAATCAGGAGGTGGAGATGGACGGGTTTTTGGTGTGCAAGTTTCAAATTGACAGACCTAATGATAGATTTCAACTTTTCGCTTAGTGTTTTGGCCACAAAAACAGTCCACGTCATCAAAAAACCAGCGGGGTTAACTCTCAGTTAGTAAGCGATCGTTTGAGAAAAATAAACTCAAAGCTGGGAGTGTCTATAAACATTTACTGAGTTGGGATTAATCCCGGCTAATAAATAAAACTTGGGATTATTGAAATCCAATAACCTTAAAGTTATGGAAGGATATGATTGATCTTTCTTAAACAAATTTTAGAGATCTTTCTTAAACAAATTCTAGAGATCGACAAAAAAAAAAAAGATGAATTCAGTAATAATATACACATAAGATTGAAAAAAAAAATATATGGCACAACTAATTTTCTGATCTTTAAACATTTGAAGCTCCCAAAATCAGTGACTCTTCATAATGACGTTTGTATTACTCTTGATGATGTCATTAATATATATATTATGAATTTGTGCTAAATATTTAGTGGTCAAGTCTAATAAATACAATAGATGGATTAGTTTTGATTGGATCTTATATTGTTAGTTTAAGTGTCACTTTAAGACAAGGTTAATGGAAGTTTAAGTCATAAAATGATGTGTCCTGTCTTTGAATGCTCATGATCATCTTCGCAAGTGGGAGAGTGGGACACTTTATTAGGATTAATTAAATAATTATGTATAAATCCCTTTTAATTTGTGAGATTAAAATAGAGAAAAAAACTATCTTTGTTTACTGTTCGTGTAATTACACATTGTAGTGGCAAGTTGTAGTGTACTTGTGCAGACAATCACAGAGCCTATTAACACGAAAGTTGGTTTACCTAATTGGGACGTCTTGAGAAAACTTCAAACTTTATACCTTTTAAAATGTTTTCTTCCAATTTTAGCAACAATATGATTGCATATAAAATATAAAATATAATCACTGACGGATTACAACATGTAGAAACATAAAACAAAAGAGGTGGTGGGCGGCAGTGATTAAAGTAATGGTGGTGGTGGTTTGAAGCTTGGATGGCTAGATTTTTCTTTTATTTAAATTATTCGTGTTTCTTTATGAGAAAGATGAAATGATTATTGTACATTCACTTACCAATGGTTCCAGCATGACTTAACTGTTAGAAATTAAAGACGTTACAATATGATAAAAGATTGGAATAGATTCTGACAAACAAACTTAATTATTATGTAAAGTTTTATTTCTATGAACAATAAAACTTCATATTTCTAATTATATAAATGAAAGCAATATAAAATTTTGAAAATTAAAGAAACAACTGCATTAGTTCTCGCAGTTCATTTATACTAAAAAAGCTTGCGAAAATTCAATTGATTTTTAAAATATTTGTAAGGCTATATGTTATACTTTAGTGAGTGTGAATATAAAAATGGTGTCACGTAAGCGGTGGATTTGATCACACTCATTAAAGGATCTAATGGTGTTTGTGTGATAGTAAGACTTAATTAAAAACGATAGTGATTTGTAATGTCAGGTTGATAAATTAAAATTAAAATTAAAAAAATTTAAAAAACTGAAAAATATGCCTCACACTCATAAGTCATGACTCATGACTAAGCTAATGGCAAAACCCCCTACGTCCCTCATCCCCCAACCGTGACACCATGTATAACATAGCCTAAAGTGTGAAGACTTTTGGTATTAATTTAGATTAACACATTCATTTACATATATTCAAATGTTTTACACACTTTTTGGTGTAAAGACCCCAAAATTTAAATTCCAAAGTCGATTTGACGTGTAACAACTTTATTCCGATAAAATTTGAAAATGAGATTAATATATATTATTTTTTTGTTTGATCACCAAGTATTGTGTATCAAACTCCTTTTATATATCCGTAGTAGGTGTTTACCACAACATCAATAACGATGACAGCTTAGTTGTGGATCTAATCTGTTACAACCCTCTATTAAGATGGTGTATCGATGACACACATGAGGCCACCTTCAACGTTATGCCGATGACGCCTATCAATATACTAATCTACTAGTATATAGCCATGCTAGTAATTAATAAAGGTCACTAGAGTTAATTAGCATACTCAATATAAAATTGTTACATAATAATGCGAATTCACAGAACAAGATGATGTAAGTCTCACCTAGTAATTGATTTAGATAAAAACGTTTTTGTTATGCCCAATTTAAGAAAAGTATGTGTAGGGACCATGATTGCACTGCAAACTAGCTATCCATAACTGGATTTTACCACCACCTTTTGGATCACCAATAAAGGTTCCTAATTCTATATTCTTTAATTAGTACAAACACCTTACATAATTCTTTATTGAAACGAATTCAAAGAATTACAGTTATCCTTATGAAAATAACCAAACTATTGAAATGATAATGAATAATGGACACACTACTCTCTTAACAACCTAGTTATCTCAAATATAATAAGATTGCCTTTTAGGCTTTCTACGACTATCTTGTTATATAAAATCAACTATAAACTTGTTTTGTTTGATCAATCCGTATGTAATTCTTCAAGCTTCTGGATTTAACCTTAGGTTTTCTTAACAACAATTCCTGGAATATTTAGAACTAGCTTTAGTTACCCGTGTATTACACGGGAGGGGTAAAGTTAATTATTAATAACATAAAAACATAGATAAAGCCAAGTGTCTTATATATTAAATAAGACATAACAATTTCTAATCATAAGGCCACAAATAAGCAAAAATCTCTCTGTAAACTACATTTGTAGTAATATCAGTAGATTTTCTATTATTATCTAAAGCTAAGAGTTTCAATCTATCTCTACTCTTGACTCGTGACAAGACGACATAAACATGACCATACGTAAAAATAAGCTCTTTTAAATACAAACCAACTCTTGACATAGATTGACCTTGACTTTTATTTATTGTTATAATGAAACATACAACCAAAGGAAACTGTTTTATTTTAAACTTGAAAGGAATCCTTTTGTTGAAAGGTGTTAAACTCAATTTTGGAATGAATGTACGGTGCTAACATTACTACTTGATATAATCTCATTTTCTATAACATAACTGCAAAGTGATATAACCTTAAGTCTAGTTCCATTACACAAACCACTTTTTTTATCAATATTTCTCGGAAGCATGACGAGAACACTAACCTTTAATACTAAAGAGTGGTTTGATAATCTAGAAATTGTTATTCCGTTTAGAAAATCCGAAGAGCATAAGTTCTCGTAGAATGTATCATTAATATACTCTTCTTGGCTTATGAAATCTGAACTGAGATACTTTTTTTCGTCAACTGAAAACACGAAAGTAAACGGTCATTGATTTATTAAACAACTTTGTTATTTGGAGCAAGAATTGCTCTCTCTTGAAAGAAAGTCGGGTTTTCAGAATTACTATTTATAGAAGGATACACTAACTCGATTAAATCCAAGATAGGATCGACTGAATTAGTAATAATAAGATCATTTGATCGGTGTCGAAGACCCGATCAAATAAGAAAAGAATTTTGCTTGTTTTATGATTCCTAAATACCTTAACTAGTTAGGGTAAATAGGGTGTCGATCCCACGAGGAGTCCGTGGATGGTGTCACGCGTAACTAATTCAAAATTTACTTACTTACTATTGTCACTAAACTGTAAATTAAAACTAAATGAAATTACCAATAAAAATAATCACTTTCTGAAGCAAGACGAAACTTGGACTTGGTTGAAAACTATTGCGATGAAAAGGGATCACACCCGGGTTTCAGGAATGTAAATGAATATATAGCTAATGTTTTACCCAATCTTAAAGTTACATAGACATAACTTGCTTATCACTTATGTTGAAAAGTAATTGCAAACTTGATATCCGATTATGTAAATTAACTAGTAAACTAACTAATGCCACAATCTAGAAACTTTATTTGCAATCACCAATTAATGAAGATAACCTAATTACTACTCAATGGTTAACAATGTAAAACTGATAACTTGATAAGTAATAATCAAATCAACTAACAAGAATCTTTAATCAACACATAGTTCAAAACACATAAACGAATAAAAGTTGTTAAATAATCAAAGTTTATGTCTTGACTAGGTAAACACATACGCATGCATAATCCAATCACAAACCGTCCACCCAGAGATGATCACGGGTGGTTTAGCCTTGCATCTTCATCATAATCGCTTCAATCTTGTCTTTTTGCATACGAATCCTCGATCACTTGATGATTAGAGAGGGTTTTAATGACTCAAAAATGCTCCAAGATTCGTTCTTGGGGTTGGGGGTCAGTGTTTTTTTGAAATCCTAATGTTAGGGTTTAAATAGGTTTTAAAATTTGAAACAACCCTCAAAATATCGCCCTAGACCGTAACTACGGCCTCCCTGCAACTTGCATAGTTTTCTTTATTTTCAGCACCTTTCAACCTGTAGTCTTCGTATCCTTTGTATCCTTCTCAAATAATGTCCGTTAAGCTTCATTTGACCTACATTTCAAACACGCAACAAAGTAATATTGTTCGACATATAAAATATATTAAAAATGCAATAGTAACTATACTAAGTGCATGCATATTAACCAATCATCACCTCCCCATCATTCGATCCGACGAGGTCACCTTCACCTTTCTGTAATAGCCAATTTGCAAAGTTGTTTGTTTATTCGATATTGCATTGGCCAGCACCAACAGTTAATCTCATGTTTTTTGTGATGGTATGTACCTTGTACTTTTACCAAATATACGAAGAACTTAATTATGCGTTTACGATATTTGTCTACTACCATTCGCAATCATCAATGAATTTAATTTTCAAGTTTTCATCACTAAGAAAACTTATCAAACAAAGAATCCCAGCTCAAATATCTGGAAATTTGGTGAAAATACTCAAATTTCTTGTAGTTGTCAAGAATCACAACCACCGACAAAAAACAATGAAATTTACATAAATTAATCAAAATCAAGGCAATTGGGAATGAAAACTCAATACATTGAAGGTCAAAGGGATATCAAAATATATACAGATCATAAAAGTGGTACAAAATTATAAGAAGATTGAAAATCGATACCTTTGAAAAAGCAATCGAGTATGAGATAATTTTGAACAAGTCGCTGACAGGTCAAATCGTGAGCTAGATATTGGGTGTGTGTGAGAATATTAATATAAAGAAATTAAAATTTGAATAATATACACTGAAAAGTTATGTGCAGTAATAGGATCATTTTTGCATTATTTTGACACTGTAATCAGATATAAAGATATAATATTAAATCAGATTGAATCGTGCTATGAATGTTCATAATATCTTTGATTATTTGTTGATTATTATTTATTTAATACTAACTTTAGTAAACCTGCGTATTACATGGGTTGAATAAATAAAATATTAAATATAATGAAAGTTTATGAAGTATAAAATGATAATTTAAAAAATATATATGATTAAAATAACGTATGAATAATAACTATAAGTAATAAAATAATGATATCAATCTTTTTTAAATTATTGTTTTTAAAATTTTTTCAAAAAAAATTTATTTACAAAACAAACCATGTTAAAAAATGTCTTATTATAACTCCTAATTTAATTACTTTTAGTATAAAATATTACTTTTAAAACACCAATTTTAAAATATTCCATATTTAAAAAAAATGTTTGATGTTTTTGAAAAACAACTCTTATTTTATAAAAAAATTGTTTTCTAGAAATAACATTAATAAAAGACAAATTGGATTTTTAATAATGCAAACTATTAGTCATTGGCCGATAATAATCGATACTATTGATTTGGCCGGCAATAATCCCAACTTTCATTTTTATTACCAACAACAGTCCCAGTAGCATAATTATCATACATTCACACTCGATTTGTATTTATTTTAGGCTTGATTTAGATTGTATTCTTTTCATTTATTTCATGATCATTATTGTGAATGAAATCGAGTAAATATCAAGCGTGAATTTTCAATAATTATGTTACTGAGATTATTGTTGGTAATAAAAATGAAAGTGGATTGTTACCGGCCAAATCAATAGTATGGATTATTATCGGCCAAGTAGTAATAGTTTTAATTATTAAGATCGAAGTTGCCTTAATAAAAAGACATTTTTCTTAATTTATTTAAAAGTTAATTTTAATTTAAAAATAATTAAATAATGTTATTAGTAATTAAGTTAATTATTTAATAGGAGAGAGAAGCGAGAAAAATAAACTTATGGGGCATAAAAAATGTCAAGTGTCCCCTCAAATTACTTTTTTAATATTATATTATATTAAATTATAGATATATAGATATATACAACATGCACATCACCTTGTAGAATTTAAATTCCTAATTTTTTAACTGTGTAGTACACCGCTTACCATCAAGATACCCTTTAGAAACTTATAACACTTTGTTGGTACAACTTTTGAGTAGCTAGACGTGAATGTATTGAATTCTTAGGTACGAACTCGAGAAAGAGCAAAACTTTAAGTACAAAAACAATAGACTTAAAGTGGGCACACCCTTACGCATGTGTATAACAGACCAGTAAACCTTTCTATGGACACACCTTTAAACATGCTAGAACACTTTAGCAATTTAAGCACATGACACATTGTTTGTTAATTATTGATTTGTACTATAAATCAGTATGCGAAATATTTTGACTTCATGTTGACCTTATAATTGAATTATAATTCCCTCTTCATTTCAAGTTGATTAAGCCTATGTGAAATATGTACTAAATTTTACAAATCCTAATGTTAAATCTTTCACTGATTGTCTCAGAATTGATATCACATTGGCTTTTAGACTCATTTGTAAAGTATTGAATTGAATCGTAGTCACTCATCGATGCCGAAATCCAAATCAAATAAAAAGATTTGTTTTGTATTTTTTGTTCAGATTTTTTTTGAACGGCCAACGCGTACTTTAAGCCCCGTCACCCGGGTAAACCTAATGGCGAAAGAGCACCCACACATGCGAACACAGATAACACTGGTGAACTGGCCTGCCCACCATTTCAGAGAAAACCCACAATGGTAAAAACCCTAGCCCACTTGAAACATATTGCACCAAGTGAGACTCGCAACCATAACCTCCACTTTAGATAGTCATAAAGTGTCTGCTCACAAACCAATTGATCTAGTGCTCATTGACCCTCTTCACCTTAGATAGATAGGGTAAGTTGAATGTTTAACCCTGAAGATTATATGGTTGGTGTAAACATATAGTTGATTAGTTTACTGAGTTATACAACCTATACTGGACTATTGATGAAATTGAATTTTAATAGAGCTATGAACTAACTGAAAGCTTAAAAAAATAAAGTTAGGATTTAATTCAGTTTGAAAACGTTATTAGAAGAATAACCAACTCCGTGTTTAGGTTATGAAGCTTAACATGTAACCTAGTGAATTACTTTTTTAGAAGTTACACAAACATAATTGTGTTCAAATACTATTAGATAGATTAACTCAAACCAACAATCTAAATGAAAACCAATTCAATTAATATGAAACAACCAATATCCAACTGTTAATGATCACTTGATCTATTATTGATTAATTTCTAATCTAATAAACAAAAATCGAATCCTTGTATCCAATCAATATTCGAACAACAGAAACAACACTGAATGATTATACAAGTTCTAAACCCAAAACATAATAACCTAGGTTGAACACATTTACTAACACAACTCTACACCTGGAGTGTGTCACGGGTGATTTAGTTGCTCACGATGATAATTAGATATTTGATTCTTGATTCCATGCTCCGATTTGTGATTAGAATGGTGGAAGTATATGTTTTCTGCTTCAAGAATCACCCCTAGACTACCTCTAAACTCTAAAAAATTAACTCCCTTTTAAACCTATGGTTTTCCCTCTTTTATCTTGTCCAATATATTCAAAGTGCAGAAAAAACATGCCTAACGACATTGGTAGTGCCACCAGTTGCGTAGGTGGCTGCACAATGTAGCTTATGATCTTTGTTACTAACTAACAGTGCTTCGACACTGATAATTTACGCTAATTGACGCTAGTGGTGCCACCACTAGCATCAGTGGCTCCTAAACATACTACAAAATCTTTGTCTTTTTGTGTCTTGATCTATCGGTGACCTTAATTTTATGCACCAAAACCTTCATAACTCAGGTGTTCTTCGTGTTTAACCTACAAACATAACATGAGCACAAAGTAACCCTATTTCGGATGAATTTAAAGCTAAAACAAACGAAGGGTTAAAATGTTATATAATCATTAACCCGTCAATCATACTCTAAATATCATCTTTAGAGAATAGCTATTGAAATTTAACTCAGGGAAACAATTTTTGAATTGTCAAATTTGGGAGGTCTACTTCTAAAAAATCATGTTAATAAGGTTTTTTTTTTACGATGACTCATACTGACATATTTAATATGTTTAATTATGTTAAAATAGATCGAATCCAATGATGAGTTAACTTATTAGGTCATATGATCACATCTAGTCTAAACTCACAGATTCATAGTAACAAGTTATATGCGTCTTTACAGATTATATTTGATTGTATTATGTCATGACGAGTCTTAATAGATCATAGTTGGTTGTAATAAGTTATATTAATTTCTAGTGAGTCATACTTGATTGTTATAAATAATGTTAGGTTTTAATGTTATATAAAGTCTTACTAGGCATATTAGATTGTAAAATGTTAAAAGCCACCTATTACGATTCAATATGACATATTAGGACCCAAAACATATTAAATCTCTTAAATATTCTCAATAAGTTGTTAAATGACAACAAAAAAGTAAGGTATATCATAATGGGTTATGACTTGTAAGAGTTTTGACGGGTCGTGATGTGTCTTCATTGTTCTTGTAGGTTGTCTTAACAGAGTTTTGATGGGTTCAATAAGACCATCAAAGCGCCGGGTCCTGTTAAGAAATATGTGAACGTAGTGTGACTCATAACAACCACATATGACTTACTTAAACAATGTATGACTATTAAGACTAATAGCAAAATGTTACTAGTTGGGAATAGTTGTCAAGCAGGAAGAGAAGAGTTTATACAAGCTAAATTGGAGTAAATGGAGGCTTAGGATGACCGGTAAATGTGTTTAACAATATGATTTTAGCAGCAGTACCTCCTATCTAGTATATAATAAATCATTCTGTTATTAGATATAAAGTATTGAATATGTATGGTTTACTTTGTGACGGAGCATTTAGCAATGCTAGCATCCTTGTGAGGGCTGGTTCTCCTCTGGTGTAAAAAAAGTTTATGACGCTGAATTGAACTTTTAATAATAAAATAGAAAATATATTTTTATAATGTTACTCTCTCGATACATAATCAATGTTTTAAATACTTTGAATTATTTTGAATATTTAGGATGCTACTTATTTTGGATATCATAATCACATGGCTTGGCAAACTTTAACACTTACATATAATTTTTACTAAATAACCCCTCTCTAACACCCTATTAGGTGAAATAGGATTGCCTTGCTTTTTTTTTTTTTTTCTTTCAATGGTTCTAACGACTTTAACTACATCTCCCTTAATTACATATTAATTGCCTAGGATAGAACGCAGGACCTCTACTTAAAAGGCTTGTGCCTTTCTTTTTTGTTATAAACTCATATACAACGTTATATATATTTATAAACAGATCAATATAATAATTACAGAGGTTGATAAACCCAAATCTCGTTCTGCTAATACTCAATTAGGTGACACAAAAAATACAATCTGAACTTAATATCCTTAAATTAATTGAAACACATCTAATAGGGCGTCAATTATCATAATTTTATGACACTTTACTTACTTTTCTCGTTCTTATTTCTTAATTCTTAAATTTTTAATGTTTCACATATTCTACAGGCATAAAACGTATGTCTCTAACCTACTAATGGTATTATAGACTGTTATATTTACACGATAAAAACATTATTAATAACACATAAAAAAAACTACTATTCTAATTTCTAAGCACAAGCTTCCATTGTTTTCATTGTTGGTCGCCAACAATTTCTTGGTTTTCGGTGAAGAATGGTTTGGCTTGTTGGGAGATATGAACACATGACATGTGTTATTTATGGAAATATTTAGGGACGCTAAAATATTAAAAGAAATGATATCCAAAGATCCTTGTCACTAAACTTTCCCTAGGGGGAATGTATACATGTATATTAATTTTCTGATTATGTCTTAATATGTGTAAGCTGGAGAACAGATGTACGAAAATTATTGTACAAGAAGTCTATCAACAATGTGAGATTGCCATTTGGCAAATATATATTTTTCATCATTAAATAAATAAACTATAAAATATTTGTTTGCCTATCGATTCAATGTCTCCTGAAATATAACAAAACGTTATGATAGAAAAAGGGATAAAGTCGATCATTAGAAAATCAATATGTTTTTGTGTTTTTCATTAACATGTCTCTTCACCCCAATAAAATATACTAAATTCATGAATAAATGACACGTATACGTACGTGAAAACAATGATAAACATCGAGTACTATCGATCATAATCACTACAAATAAGACGTTAGATGATACTTTGTTTATGTAGATTTTATTTAAACTTTTACTTTACTAAACACTCTTAACAAAATTTCAATTAGTTTTTCATATTCACATAATCATAATCAGTTTACACACTTAGAATGTGATTTCATCGGTTGACTCTAGTAGGTAACAAGTTATTATTTTAAAAACTTTACTTGGTTTTCGATACATCTGGATATCATCGAGCCAAAGGCCCTTTGTTCTTCACAAGTAGTTGCTGTTTTAATAAGTTCGATGACTTAAAAAGTCGTCGTATAGACCTATCTTTGACGACAACCAGTCTTTTTCTTGTAGCAATCGTGCATAACTATGATCTTAGTTTCTTTATATCATCATGCTAATTAAACATTCAGATTCAAATAATGTTTTTGAGAAATTCAGATATTTTGAATGTTCGAATTATCTGAATATTTTTTCAAATACTATTAAATAATAAACATTAATTAAAAACTTCAGATTTTTGAGATATTTTAGTTTTTTTTTCAAAAAACAAAGATACTGAATTTTTGAAAAAAATACTAAATTCTTATAAGATTTTTTAAATTTTTAGAATTTGAATATCCATATTCGAATCTGAATTAAAAATTTCAGATATGCAGAATTTTGAATTCAGTTACAAATATTAAAAGTTACTATTCAAAATTTTCAGATATCATTCGATAATCCAGATATTCAAATGTAAACGTCCTACTTGTATTTATTACACTACTGTAGATGCATATCATATTCCTTCCATATGAAGTATCACATATTTATTTTAATAAATCTTTGTTTTATACAAGTCAAAGTAAAAGAAGGGCAGTTGAAAAAAGGGTCCACCTTTTCAACTAAAAAATACCTAAAGATATGATGCAACTCTTTAAGTCAAAATACCAAAACAATTAATTTTCATCACCTCTGTAAGTCTAACCTATCACACCATGATACGCACACATACATATAATAATGCATATCGTATGACTTTTTGTACAATTGCTATTTGCAATGCTGAATTTTAGTTGAAATTGGATAAGCTTTGCATTTTGACATAAATAAGTACAAACAAAACATAAATACAAGAGTATTCATATCCTACTTTTCATCTCTATCTTTTAATTATATTAAAATTATTATTTTTTTCTTTATTTTTTAATTAAATAATTCTTTTTAATACATTTATTATTATCTTTTCTTTTTATACTACTCACAACCACTTTAAAAAATATTAAAAAACTAATAGAGATGAACAATATTTTACCAAATATAAAGATGAACAGTAACATACTCTCTATCCTCCACTCTCAACAACTTATAACCATTCTCTAAAATACAAAGAACACATTTACAAATATACGGAGAATGGGATTTGAATGCTCTAAATCAGTCAAGTAAATTGTTTGTATTTTTCAAGCTAAATTAATATTCTAGTCCTTTTGGTATTTTTTTTAAAGGAAGGCAAATTATATATTCCGTTCATAATTTATTAAATGTCACCAATATTTGTAGATAAATTGTAATTGAAATTGATATTAAAATTTGAATTTAAATGAAATCGTTTAAATATTAATAATATATTTGGCTGGTAAATTAATAGTGGAATTAATATGTTAAAATGATAGAACGACAAAGTTGTTCCTCTCCTCCTCCAGCCTTAGTGAGGGCAGAGTTCCTCACATTTCTCACACTTCGCCCATCACCTACCTTTTCCCTTCTCTAATTGGTGGGGCGGTATTTCCACACTTCCCTAACTAATAGTTGTATGTATATATATGTGTGTATATGTACTAGTGGACGTGACCAGTGCTATGCACTAGAGTTGTCAATTTTGAAAGTGTTAATTCTACCGATTTAAACATTAGTATTTATCATTCGTAAAAATTCACATGTGAAACGAGGATTAAAAAAGTATAACAAAAATAAATATTGTTAAAAAATAAATACTTAAAGTGAAGAAAAAGAATAGTGAATGTGTAAATGTAACTTTAATAAATTAAATGGTCTAATTGTAAATTAGTTAAAATAAAATAAAAGAAAACCCTATTAAAGTTTCAAAGATTAAGTGTAAATTTAACATAGTTGAGGGTGTAAACGTTAAAATCTAAATAAAGCACAAATCAGCAGGTAATTATTTAAAAAAAAATAAAAGTGTTGTGGTTAGTTTCAAAAGATTAGTGTAAAATTATAAATAGTAGGTTTTGATTACTTTTGAGAAAGAAAACTATTATAATAACATTAAAAAAACCTAAAACTTCACTATTAATCATCTTTGTTATTGTTATCTAATAAAGGTTTACCTACATGATACGTTGAGCGTCAACTAGGCTTTTTTCTGACATATCTTAAACACTGATTATATTTGTGTATTATTATTTTTAAATAAATATTCATAGTTATCTAGTTAAGTATTTAAAAAAGATAATACTTAATTTTAATAGTATTTAGTTATAAAATATATAAAAATAAATGTAAATTTAAAAATTAATTTAAAATATTATAAATAAGATAGAACTTAATAAATTGAATTAAATAATCTAATGTGTAATGTATTAATTAAGAGAAGTTTAATAAAAGATGGCAGATTAGAAACTATTACGTAGAATACTTGTATTCTATTTTTAAAAAATTGTTCTAGATGTCTTAAACTGTAAGCAAAATTACAAATGTATACATCTCAAATGTTTTATATACGGCATAGATATGTAGTAGGGTTAATGAGAAAAATACAAGTTATGAAAAACTTCAAAAAACATAAGTTATGTATATGTAGATACGAGTTATATATATATATATATATATATATATATATATATATATATATATAACTATGAGTTAAGACATAGTTGTGCTGTCAGTAAGAAGGTAGCCGGCGCCTTTCGGCCTAATCCCTTTCTTTTCTAGCGTGCGCTTTAGTTTGATTGCAGCCTAAGGGTTTCATCTCAAGCATTCCAACTTGAAGCCGGTTCCACGACTTTAGTATATATATAATTAACTCATACAAGTTTTTACAAGTTACATATATGTAACTTGCTATATAATCATCTTCTTCATGTTATAAAATGATTTAGTCAATTAAAATAATAAGGCGTAACTCTCTTGAAATGCATTTTAAACAATTTAAAAAATAAATAATTTATATATTATGTGATTGGATAGATTTGTTTTTACAGTTATCTCATAAGTTAAGATTTTTATTACTGATCCTCCACTGTATGTATATATACATATATAGTGGGATAGACAATTAAAGATTGTAATTTAGATAAAAGGAAAATAACTACTAGAGATATATTTTAAAAACATAAATATGTTTCCTGAAAACAATATTTCTCTAAAAACCTCATCATAACTTTGTATTCTTCTAATTATACATTGTCCCAGACTCCCAGTTAATTTAGTATAATATAAGAGACGTGCGTAAGTATGTCACGTGTTAGTCAAGTAGTTGTAACGTGTTAGTCGAGGATCTTTGACAATTTACTCCGTGCACTAACTAGTAAAGTAAATGAGCTAGACGATTTGAAGCTAGGTTGGGTGCTAGAGAATATATATATATATATATATATATATATATATATATATATATATATATATATATATATATATATATATATATATATATTTGTTTAAAGAGAAAGCAGGGTTTGATTTTTCATTCTTGACATGGTATAAAACAATAAAATATGTGTTGATGTAGTTTAAAAATAGAAGTAAAGTAAAATATTTTGTTTCAAAATATGAGTTAGAATTCACTATAGAAAAAACTTATATATAAAATTTATGAGTTAGAATTCACTATAGAAAAAACTTATATATAATGTTATAGATTTAGGAGTATAGTTAGATGGATAAGCTTATTAGACCATTTTAAAATGAAATAGTATTAAAATAACTATTCTTTCGTTGTATTATTTTTAATTTAATTTATTTACTTCCCAAACCATCTATAAATCTTTACATTAATTTGAATATTTTATTGAACTATTTTTTTAAATAACGGCGTATATACTAACTTAATTTTCTATGAGTTGAGACACTAAATATATTAAAATGGTAAATCAACTTTTTAAGATATGGATAATATTTGAAAGTAGGCATCAATAACCCTCCTGTTATTGATCCATCTCAAACTATTTATAGATTTACATCACATTGACGTATTCTATATTTGCCAATAATATACAAAATAATAACAGAATATTACAAATATTTCGGATGATATTTGATTGATTTTAATACACCCCCGCAGTCGAAGCGGGGGGAGGACGAACAGTGAGATTGGATCGAAAATCATCAAAGAGAATCTTGGGTAAACCTTTTGTAAAAATGTCCGCAATTTGATATCTAGACGGAACATGAAGCACCCGAACCAAACCTTTAGCGACCTTCTCGCGGACGAAGTGAATGTCCATCTCAATGTGCTTTGTATGTTGATGTTGAACGGGGTTCCCGGTGAGATAAATTGCACTAACGTTGTCACAATAGACGATGGTTGCACAAGAGGGAGGAGTGTGTAGCTCGAGGAGTAGATTTCGTATCCAACATACTTCCGAGACGACGTTAGCTACACCTCGGTATTCGGCTTTGGCACTAGAACGCGATAAAGTTGGTTGGCATTTAGACGACCAGGATAACAAATTATCGCCCGTGTATACACAGTATCCAGATGTAGATCGTCTTGTGTCAGGACATCCGCCCCAATCCGCGTCGGTATAGGAGACAAGAGACATGGTTGGAGACGGTGAAATATATAAGCCGAAGGAGATGGTTCCCTTGATATACCTTAAAATCCATTTAAGGGCATTCATATGGACTATTATTGGAGCATGCATGTGAATGCACACCTGTTGGACCGCATACGTGATGTCCGGGCGAGTGAAGGTAAGGTATTGAAGAGCGCCGGCAAGACGCCGATATTCAGTTGCATCGGGAAGAGGTGTGCCGGATTTTGTGCTCAATTTTTGTTGGGTGTCGACCGGTGTAGCGACTGCATTATAGTCAGCTAGTCCCGCACGTTCGAGAACTTCCATTGCATACTTTTCTTGAGTGAGAAATAAGGACTTGTTGGTGTGAGTCACAACAATACCAAGGAAATAACTTATAGGTCCTAAGTCCTTCATAGCAAATTCTTTGGAGAGTAAAGCTAAGAGTCTGTCTCGAAGTGTATCTGTTGAGGTAATGAGCAAGATATCATCAACATATAATAAGATAAAAGCCATGAGGGAATCTTCTTTGAAGATAAATAGCGAATGATAACATTGGCTATGCCTGAAACCCAAGGATGATACATAATTCGCGAACCGTGTATACCAAGCTCGTGGAGCTTGTTTGAGCCCATAAAGAGACTTCTTCAACAAAAAAACATGAGTAGGATAAGCTGGATCTCGAAACCCCATCGGTTGATGCATGTAAACCGTTTCATGAAGATTTCCGTGAAGAAACGCATTCTTGACATCGAGTTGATGAATGGGCAAAGAACAAGTTACGGCAAGACTAAGCACGGTTCGGATTGTTGCCGGTTTCACCACGGGGCTGAAAGTTTCCCCACAATCTACCCCGATTTGTTGAGATCGACCGTCGCACACAAGGCGAGCTTTGTATCTTTCGAGTGACCCATCAGTGTGCTTTTTATGTCGAAAGACCCACATACTTCGGACTATATTCATGCCATCAGTTTGAGGAACAAGATCCCAAGTCTTATTTGAAATAAGGGCACGAAACTCGTCGGTCATGGCGTTTTTCTAGTCCGGGTTGGATAAGGCTTCAGTAGGTGTTTTCGGTAAGGGAGAGATGGGAGTCGAAGTATGGAGATTAAGCGGGGCTTTGGGTTTGTAAATACCCGATATGGAGCGAGTAGTCATACGAGTGGAGGGAGCGTGTGAAGGTGGGGGCGGTTGGGAAGGTGAGGACGGTGTGGGAGGTGAGTTCGATTGGGGAGGGGATGATGGTGGTGAATGTAGGATCGAGTGGGAGGGGGAGGAAGAAGCTGTAGAGGGTGGAGAAATAATGGAAGGTGATGAAGGGGCAGTAGAGTTGGATGGAATAGTATAAGAGGAAGTGTGAGTAGAGAGTGGAGTGGGAGGTTGGGCAGAGGAAGTGGTTGGGGTGGTAACAGAAGTAGGTGTCTCAGGTGAAAGCTAAAGGTATGGGCTGAGATCATTAGTAAGGAAATCGTAAGTTTTAGGAACGGGATTAGATGTAGCGAACGGGAAGACATGTTCATCGAAGATGACATCACGGGACAATATGAGTTGACCGGTTTGTAAGTTATAACATTTGTATCCCTTATGGTTCTTAGGGTAACCAAGAAAGACACAAGGTGTGGAGCGATCTGCAAGTTTATGGATTGTGAAAGAGGGAAGTAAAGGATAACAAAGACAACCGAAGACTCGAAGATGAGCATAGGTAGGAAGGCATTGATAGAGATGAAGTGTGGGAGTGGAGTTGTTAAGGACTTTCGTAGGCAAATATTTAAGAGATATGTAGCATGTTCTAAAGCGGGAGGCCAAAAAGTATGTGGAACGGAGGAGTGTGACAAAATGGTACGCATAATGTTATTAATTGATCTAATTTTTCGTTCCGCTTTACCATTTTGAGAGGACGTATAAGGACACAAAAATCGAAAAAACATACCATTGTCTTTACAAAATTGGTGAAAAGAATTGTTATTATACTCACGCCCATTATCGCATTGGAAGCATTTGATGGATGTATGAAACTGTGTATTAATGAGTTTGGTGAATTCAAGAAAGGTGGTATAAACTTGAGATTTATGGGAAAGAGCATAAGTCCACAAAAAATTAGTTTTATCATCTAAGAAAAGTATATAGTAACAACATCCATTTGAGGAAAGAATCGGAGATGTCCATAAGTCACCGTGGAGAATATCAAATGGGAAATTGATGACTGGTTAATACGCATGCACTTAGTATAGTTAATATTGTATTTTTAATATATTTTATATGTCGAACAATATTACTTTGTTACGTGTTTGAAATGTAGGTCAAATGAAGCTTAACGGACATTATTTGAGTAGGATACAAAGGATACGAAGACTACCTGAGGCCGTAACTTACGGCCCTGTATCAACACCGTCTGTGAACTCCGTAAGACAGAAGGTTTGGCCGTCTGGTTGAAGGTAGGCCGTAACCTACGGCCTATAGGCCGTAAGTTACGGTCTAGGGCGATATTTTGAGGGTTGTTTCAAATTTCAAAACCTATTTAAACCCTAACATTAGGGTTTCGAGAAGAGACTTGCCTCCAGCCCCCAAGAACAAATCTTTAGACCATTTGGAGCCTTTGAAACTATCTTTAATCATCAATTGATCAAGGATTCATATCCCCAAGTTGAAGATTGAAGAGATTATGATGAAGATGCAAGGCTAAACATCCGTGATCATCCCCGGCTGGATGGTTTGTGATTTGATTATGCTTTCTTATGTTCTTACCTAGTCAAGACATAATCTTTGATTGTTTAACAACTTTTATTCGTTTATATGTTTTGAATCATGTATTGATTAAAGATTCGTGTTAGTTGATTTGATTATTACTTATCAAGTTATCTGTTTTATATTGTTAACCATTGAGTAGTAATTAGGTTATCATCATTAATCGGTGATTGCAAATAAAGTTTCTAGATTATGGCATTAGTTAGTTTACTAATTAATTTACATAATCGGATATCAAGTTCATAATTACCTTTCAACGTATGTGATAAACAAGTTATGTCTATGTAACTTCAAGATCGGGTAAAACATAAGCCGTGTATTCAATTACATTCCTGAAACCCGGGTGTGATCTCTTTCATCTCAATAGTTCCAAACCAAGTCTAAGTTTTCATTTTGCTTCATAAAGTAATCTTTTTTAGTTAATCTCATCCACATCCATTTACAGTCAAGAGACAATAATTCAGTTTTTTAAATTTGTAAGTTAGTTTAATAATCAAACGAATCATGTAACACTAACCACATGCTCCCCGTGGATACGATACCTGACTTACTCTAGCTACCTAGGTTAATTAGGTTTTTGCATGACCCCAACGACAGGTCATCAGAAATTAGTGCAATTGTTCAAATCATGAAAAGAAAACTTTATTTGTTTACCAAACACACAAGGTTGACAAACGTTCAAATTCTTAACAAATTTAAAAGTAGATGTCAAACAAGACTTTAAAGAACATAAAACATTATGGCTAAGGTGTCCGAGACCATGATGCCATGTATCTTGAGACACCGAAATGAAAGTCGAGGAAGGATAAATTGAAGCTTGATGTCTTGATGGAGGAATGAGCGGGTAAAGATCACCGGTGCTATCACATCGAAGGAGTGTTGCCCGGGTCCGAAGGTCCTTCACAATAAAACCAAAAGGATCAAATTCAATGGAAACATTATTATCGGTAGTGAAACGAAGAACATAAATTAAGTTTTTAACTAGATTAGGCGCAAAAAGAGTGTTGTTATTTTTGAAAGGTGGAAATGGTGGTGATAGAGTATGATGGCCAATTGCATGGACATGAATTTTATCGCTATTTCCAACAATGATATTTCGTGAAAAAACCTTATTCAAATAAGCATCGAGATTAGTTATTTGTCATATTACCTGTCGCTCTAGTATCCATATACCATGGATAGTCCGGTGGGTGAATTGACATGGTGTTGAAAGCCTGATCAAGTTCGGTTGGCGTGTAGCCCAATTCAGAAGCTACGTGGGCTTGTTGTGGACGAGGGCCCAGAATACCAGACTGGTTGTTGTTGGTGGCGGGCCTGTTGGGGGCTGGTGTGGTTGGATAGGGGCATGGAGGAACAACCCAATTGTAAAAAGAAGGCCAAGTGGGTCTAGGAGCCCACTGTTGATGTTGCCCAAAACCCATGGGATGGCCGTAACTATTGGGTTGGAGAGGAGCCAGCCTAAAGGATGAAGAAGACCAAGCCTGATGATGAGTGCCACCGTGTTGACCTCGGCCACGGCCACGGCCTCGGCCACGCCCGCGTCCTCAGCCACTTCGGTTGTTCTGATGTGAGTAGGTTGAGGAGCTGGAACCGTTAGAGCCAGGAGCAACTGTTGGGCCAAAAGAGTGAGGTTGGTTCGGAATGTGGGACGTGTGGAGAGCGGAATCATTAGTGACTCGATTTGCTTTGGTTGTCTCCTCGAGACATAGAGCGGATCTCGCTTCATAAAATGCAGGAAGGGGTTTTTGGTTTTGACGAATGGTGGCAATGCTTCCGTAAGCCTCGTTAAGACCGGTTAATAACTGAATTACGAGTTGCTCTTTGGTGACCGGCGATCCCACATTGGCCAGTTGATCGGAAAGAGTTTTAACTTCTTGACAGTACGCAGACATGCTGGAAAAAGAATCAAGCTTCACGTTGGCAAACTTACGCTGTAGTACCACGGCTCGGGTATGTTGGTTGTCATGAAAAATGCTCTTGAGGGCTGCCCAAGCATAAGCTGTAGTGGAGTCGGGTCGCATAATAGTGCTGAGGAGATCCGGCGAGATAGTAGCATATATCCATTGGAGAACGATAGCGTCCAGGCGATTCCAAACAGCGTCACTCGCATCTTTTTGCTCTTTTTCTTTGTCTTTATCAGATCCGGCAGTGGAGGAGGAGGGAGATTCTTTTGCTTTGGGAGAGAGATGATCGAGGACTTGATAGGCACGACAATGAAGCTTGAACAATTCTGCCCAGGAGCCATACTGGCTGGACTCCATGTCGAGTGTGATCAAGATGAAGTTTTTGATATTAGTGACGGTAGCGGCGGGATGGATGTTCGGGTCCATGAAGATGAAGACAAGAGAGGAGAAACAGCGGCTGAGAAGGGAGGAGATCAGAGGCGGCTAGGAAGGGAGGAAGGTCGGTTGTGGTGGATCAGAGAATTTTGCTCTAATACCATGAAAGTAGGTATCAATCACCCTCCTGTTATTGATCCATCCCAAACTATTTATAGCTTTACATCACCTTGACCTATTCTATATTTGCCAATAATATATAAAATAATAACAGAATATTACAAATATTTCGGATGATCTTTGATTGATTCTAATAATATTCATAAAATATTTTATGTACCTATATATGAGACAAAAACTAGAGAGCTATTTTTATGTTTTTTTTATCGATCTAAAGTTGTATGGATTGTCTTACCATCATACCAGTACATTTATATATATATATATATTATGGGAATTGTTGCTGAGGAAACAAATAGTTATATGAAAACTAAAAAAACCATAGAAATTAATAATATAATTCATAATTTTTTTGTTCTTTGAATTGTTAAAATATTACTTAAGTATTTATTACATATATGTTGAACATAAATATGAGAATGAAGTGCCTTACATATACGTAACACTATTTCGAATGAATAATGGTTACGTATATGTAAACTATATGTGACGTATATGTAAAACTATGTTACAGTTTCCATTTGATCCATACTCCTATCTATATATAAACACACACATATATAGAGGATAGTGACAAGAAAATTATAAATTATATGATCGATTTCATTGATTTTCTCTAGAATTCATATAATAATGTGGTTTTCTTACACTACAAAAAATATCAGCAATAACGGCGACACCTCAGTCATTTACACAGGTAAAAGTAGCTTATTTTTAGTTAGTAAATTTGATTTGCGTTAGTAGTTTGTGTTAATGGTAATACTTATTCTATGTTGATAGTTTAAGTTTAACAAAATTATATTGATGAACATAATAGACTTAAAATTGGATATGCTAATTGTATCAATGTAAGTTTAGGTCATTTTGACTCCTAAGAGCTAAATTATACTTAAGTGATCTAGTTAAAAACACTTAACTTGAGTTTAAACGGGTCAAAATGACATAAACCTACTATTGGGTCTATTAAATTTCATTTTTACCATTTTGATCTGTTTTTTAACTCAAATTTGGATATTTCTAAGTATATCAAGTGTGTGTTGGCTCATTTTGATCCATTGGAACTAAAGTAAACATAAGTGATCTAGGTTTTGATTAAAATGGATCAAATAATTTGAACACACTCAATATACTTAAAGTTTGATGTTTACCTTATAATATATATTTTGTCAACAGATAACAACTTATAATATATATGTTGTTTTGTAGGCTCAAATTGCAAGTTTATTTCAAGATCCGAATTTTATCTCACAACTTACACAGTTTATTGCTTCGCAAAAGGCTCCAAATCAAGCTGACGAAGATGATTCGGATGAGGGGGATGACTACGGTATCAGATGACTAGTTTAAGTTTGTTTTTAGGTATTTGTATGTTTAAGTTAAACAAGATATTTATCCTACTTTTTTAACATTTATGTACGTGTGAATATTATATGTCATTTATGAACGTTGTATTTTATGTTTGGGAAATCTGGATTAGGTGTATAATTGGTTGGTTTGTAAAACTGAAAAAAATATATTAAACAAAACAGTGAGCATTAGCGACGACTTGTCGCCGCTAATGGTCTTCCAGAATTTTTTTATTAATTAAATAGCATTGGAGATGATGGTAGATGAATATTTGATGTATATTTTTGAATAAAAACATGTCTAAAAAATACATTATCTAATAAGTGGTTTAAAGTACCCTATTATTGTAATACTTAAAGGTTACATATTAAATCGATGAAAATACATCAATAAAGTCTCAAGAGTCTTATTTCGGGATTATAAAAAACTATCCGGATAAATGAACAACTAATTCAATGATTAAACACTATTATGCTCCATGAAACATAACAATATAAAAATATGAAAAGGTCAATAATAGTGGAGAATATCATCCGGGACATTATAGAGGAGGCAAAGATGGCACGACAAAAATTTGTGGATCATGGAGATGGAGTGATGGTGTTAACAATGAACATGTGGCTCACGTTAGGTATACAATTTTCTTATAGAAGTTGAACTCTAGAATATGCTTATTACGTTAGTTAATGTTTTCTAATGTTTTTATGTACCTATTTTAGTCAATTTTAATTTCGGCAATTATGATTAAGCTTTAATTTGTTTTTGGTTCTTCTCATTATAAGAACATAAAGAGATAGATTAACTTGGATTTTTATGAAGATCGGATTATTTGTGAAGCATCATTAACATAGTTTTGATTAAGAGAGAAGTATGATGTATACGTACAAATGAACTTAGTATGGATAATGGAGTGCAGTGTATCATGGGTATCAATCATGTATGATGATTTATAGTGGTATACGGTGACATTGGTACTTTTTAGGGAAATGGATAAAATAAATATGTTATTTTAATGATTTTTTAAACTTTTTTCAAATATTTCAAGTTATGCACTTTTGCTTTTCACATCCATGGAAATAAAATTACAAGGTTTTTTTTTTTTTTTTTTTTTTTTTTTGATAATTAAAATCTACTCGTATTAATCCATTCATATTATAAGTTTTGAATTTTTGAACTCTTAGAAAGAAGGAATACATGTTATCCTCTTACGAGCCCTAAAAAAATCTCCTAATAGGGTGTAGAAAGAGGCGACTAGGTTTATGTAATGTTACAAACTTACATATATAAGATCTAACAAAGTGACATTCATAGTCGACTAAAGGCTAGCTCAAGTAATGACTTTATCATGAAACATGGCATAAAATTTTATATCATAGAGATTGAAGTCTATTATCAACTTGATTTGTTTTAAACATCTTTTATATTGATGTTTTAAAGTCATAAGATCATTCATTTCTCAAAGTTTGTATGTAATACACAGACCAACTACTCATGCAAGTGATGCTATTCAACATTATTAACACAACAACTATGCCATGTCCTAATTTCATGCATTCATAACACCTAGCAAAAGGAAGGGTGAGACATACACCTAGTTTAAGACTTGTATTCAGTTGTTGAATTCGACTAGCCATCATTAAAGACTTCACAGTACCAGTAGCCAAACGTTGTCCACTTATTGTACTTTGTCTTCCTATATACGACACTCTAATCTAGTCAACATATATATTTAATGCTTTGTACCTTTGCAAATTTATGATAAATACGTTGGTGTTCACATTCTTACACTCATCTTTTGCCAAGTTAATAACGCATTCACGTTTGTACCCAAATAACTTAACAGTTAAAATTAAAATATAATACAACGTTAGTCAGCTACAATGCTTGCATGTAACACATGTTTTTTCAATAGAGTGAAGTGTTGTGAGAAAAGATTGAAAATATTCATTTTAGTAGGAGCTTTTACGTTGTCAAAGTATAAAATCAGATAAAATGATACCAAGATTGCGTCGATTTGTTGGGACCGATCCCTAAATCATTAAGGTGATAAGAACATGTGAATGTTATTAACTAACTTAACATAAGACAATGATGTTTGATTGTTAACATTAGCAACGTGTTCAACGTTAAATGTTTTTAGTGTGTGTCATAGAAGTGAAGAAAATATTATACCACGCTTGATTTTTCTTAACAATACGGTTAACCATCATAAACTTCACTTACACAAAAACAATAAATGCAAAGTCAATGTAATATCCCTTCGTCAACATTTTCTTTATTTTATTGTTGATGTTATAGAAATATGACTAATGGATACGATGATCAATATTAGCTTCGGTTGAAATCGCTATGTTTGCTGACATATATGACTATTTTACGTACATTATTTAATATATTTTTATTATCAAGTTTGTTTATTCACAATTCAAACAAACAATTCCATACCAAGAACAACACAGAACAACGATAAGACTAAATTCAAACAAATATTTTTATTATCAAGTTTGTTTATCATATGCATTTATGTCAGTATTGAGTATACATTTCTAGGAATTACGTTATTCAGGAAATGAAGATATTGCGTATCTAACTGGTATATTTGTGAAATTGTTACGACACACATATAAATAAAAAAGCTACTTTAATAATTTTTCAACATATATATATTTCACGTTAATAATACACTCAAAAAGCTACTTATTGAAGCAAATCAGCAGTCCAAACTTTTGCTTTACTAAAACCCATCGATGTGTTTTCCGTCATTTGTTGGAAAGTCTAAAGGAAGGAATTATTGGTTTTGAATAAGTTCAATCATATATTACTAAAAAAATACAAAACCGTCTTTTAAGTTATTATTTAAATTAAATTGTTATTTGAGTTAGTAGCCTGGTAAGAAAAGTTAAAAAGCCTTTTTGAAAATCATCAAGATTGTAGTAGTTTAGGAGGTTTAAAAATGAGGTATTGCTCTTACAAAAATATAAATCAAGATTTCATCCTCAAATAAATAGATCTTTTGGGGCGTGTTGTTGGATCTAATGACAGAAACATTTGATGTTAGAGTGATGAAACTTCTCTGAATATAAAAGGTTCAAGATTCGTCTGTAACGGATTAATATAAATCAATTGTGATTTAAAATTAATAGTACATTAAATCTTTTTTATTCATCTACAAGATTATTTTTATAAATTACAAAATGGAAATAGCACATATTTTCACTTGAATTTAGAGGGAAGGTAAGGAAATGGATACATCAAACAGATTTTTGTCGGTCGGATCGGAAGTGAGAAGCACGATATCTTAAGCTTCCATAGTAAGGACACGTAACTTTATAGTGACGAAAGTGGTGACGTTACACTGGCGTAAGGGTGCAACTACAAAGACCATAGATATTGATTGTTTAAGCTTTTGCATATTGACCCCTATACATTTATGCTATAGCCACTTACGTCCTCTAATTGTCATAAGAAGAATTATCTTGATGCCATTTACATAACAACAGACATTACTTGCCACAACAGAATATTTATGTGCGTCGAATTTTGACTAAGAATCTAAGATATTGTAATCCTTTTCCTTTTGGAGAGAAAAGAAACTCGCTTATTATGTAATAAGCATCTTCGGAGTATATTTTGGGTTTGGTATAACATACTAATTATGAAAACACCAATAGTAATTTGTAGGAATTATCAATTCGTATATACATAAATATGTTAAATGCATTAAATTTGATAGAATAAGAGCTTGTATTATAAATGGGGTCGGGTGATTATGCAAAACTAACTTAACGTCCGAACGTACAAAGCCACCAGATGTGTTTGAGGCATGATATATGCGTCCATGCCATTATTACGCACAATATTGTTAACTAATTATGCACAAATTACCCATATATATATATATATATATATATATAAAACTAACTATACATAATATTATGCAACATATATAAATAATTACGCACAATAAGCTGGCGCAATATAGTACGCAATACATATAATAAAGCAACCTATGTTTATAGTCACACATAGACATAATTACACATGTTATAAGCACAATTATAAATGTTTTTTTTGTACAAAAAGACTTATTTTAAAATATTATAGTATTATCCTAAGATTAAAAGAAATAGAACACTAGATTTTATCTTATATGTATACACATGCATAAATACACACATATGTACACACACACATACATACATACATACATACATACATACATACATACATACATACATACATACATACATACATACATACATACATACATACATACATACATACATACATACATACATACATACATACATACATACATACATGCATGCATGCATGCATGCATACATACATACATACATACATACATACATACGTACATACATACATACATACGTACGTACGTACATACATACATACATATATATATATATATATACATACATATATATATATATATATATATATATATATATACATATATATATATATATGTATATATATATATATATATATATATATATATATACACATACATATATATATATATGTATATATATATATATGGACACACACGTATAAATACAGAACATGATTTTAACTCATGTATATCATGATTAGAACATTTTGTTTTAACTTCAAGTAGGTTTTTTAGAAAGAAGATGACTATTGAATCAACGGAAGAAAAGTTCTCGCAAAAGAACTCTTCTTGTTCGAAGATTCACATTCGTATACAATAAATTTTAGAGTTTTCACATGATCTCCACCTTTTTTTCACTTACACATTTAATATATACAAGGATATCTTTTTTATAATATAAATAGTATGGATCATGATAGTGATGATGACGATGATAATAATGCAAATAGTATGGATCAAATAATGATAATGATAATGATAATGATAATGATAATGATAATAATAATAATAATAATAATAATAATAATAATAATAATAATAATAATAATAATTGATAATGATAATAATACTAAAACCAATAATAATAATAATAATAATAATAATAATAATAATAATAATAATAATAATAATAATAGTAATAGTAATAATAATAATAATACAAATAATAATAAACAACTTTATAAAAATATTTTTGTGATAAAATCAAATGTAAATACGGTGATAATGTGAAAATAATGAAAATTTGATATTGGACGTAGCATAGAATGAAAATAGGTTTTTTTAAGGATGGGCAAATAATGTTATGACGCTTTTGTATACGTCTGAGAGTGGATGCTTCGTATAGTAGCTAGATGCTCCAAAGTGTACATAAACATACCCCTTGTCTAGATTTTGTTTTTCACACAAGTGAGTGGATTCGTTGTAACAAACTGATCTCTAGATTTTAAGTGTAATCACATTTTCATTTGCGCGATTTATAAATAAAGACATTGTTTCTTACAATTCTATGTGTAAGGCATCATACCATTCCTACTATATTTTGCAGTTACCAAAAAAAATGATATTTTAGACGTTCATAAGCCCGAACAACCTGATAGAATTCTATAAAAATTAATAGAAATACAAAATCATACAAAATAAACGGTATACAAAGTATATATCGCGAGTTAATAACATATCAAATAGCCTTTATTATTTGGTGTCATCTAATCTTAAAACTAATAAAGACATGATTATGTATAGGTGTATAAAAGAGTCAACTTGCTAGCTTAACTGAGCTCGAGCTCGTTTCGTAAGAGATTTTAATTTTCAAACTCTAGCCCAGACCGAGCTCGAGTATTTATTATATATATATGTATGTATTTGACCAGCAAAAAGCAATTAAATTAAGCTAGCAAGAAGCTAGAATAAAAAAACATTACAAAAGATGAAAAATATACAACACGATATATATTGTTTAGTATACTTTTATTTATGTAATATATATTTATTGTATTTAATATAAATTGTTATTTTATGTGGATAACAGTCTTATTTGGGCTGGAAAACCTAACTGAACTGAGTATATGAAACTTGAACTTAAACTCGTTCATTAAATTAGTTCATCATTAAGCTCTCTCTTTTTCATTCGAACCTTTAGATAGAACATCTTAAGTATGGTTCGACTCCTATACATCTCTCACTACCAAGTTACCAATACCTTAGCATTCACCACCCATTAATTAAAATACACATTACTAAAAGATGACATTTTGTTAACTACAAGGGGATGATATGAAATTTAATTATTATTTTCTTCTGTTCTCATAAGTGGCCTTTTGTGTTCGTGTGACAACCATCATTCCTTTTCACCTCACTCACCACCCGAACAAAGTTGCAGTTCACCTATTCCTTTCATGGATCAATGGTGGACCCCTTACTCTCTCTCTAGCTTTCTCTCTCTCTGTAAGTCTCACTCTATATATATAGGTTGGTGGTGGCGTAGGTAAGTGTGTTTTGAAGGATATTATAACACATTATAAACATATCGAATAATATTATAGTTATCAAGTGTTTCCTTAATTGTGTTTTAGTTAGAACCATGGGAAGACAACCTTGCTGTGACAAACTAGGCGTGAAGAAAGGTCCGTGGACCGCGGAGGAAGATAATAAGCTCATCAACTTTATCCTAACCAGTGGTCAATGTTGCTGGCGTGCGGTCCCGAAGCTCGCGGGACTTCGGCGTTGCGGGAAGAGTTGTCGCCTCCGTTGGACCAACTACCTTCGACCCGACTTGAAGCGTGGTCTACTCACTGAGACCGAAGAACAACTCGTTATTGATCTCCATGCTCGTCTCGGCAATAGGTAAATTTTATTATTATTTTTTTAATAACGATGGTCATTAAAGATGTTTACTCATAATTTTTTTCCTTTTTAATTCGGTTTTATAACTTTCACTGTTCATAATGGAATATTTAACATCTAAATTTATAAGTTATTGGAAACTTCTATGATTTAGTAATGAGTCTAATGTTTTAATTTGTTTGTATAATTGTATATAATTGTCAAGTTGTTTAACCAATATATAACTTAAATTTCATTTATAAACTTTTTTTAGTATTAAGTAATTATAATTTTAAGAAACATATATGACAATGATGATAAAGGACCATCTTTTGTCTATTAACATATTTAAAAATGAAAAAGAAACTTGATGAAGACTTTTTTTTAACTGAAAGAAGACTAATGATGAAATAATAAATATTCGGAAAGTAATTATGTAAATATTGTTTAGGGCCGACATGTTTCATTTTAAAGCTACGAAAAAAAATTTAGTGCCTGATTTTTATTGGTCTATTTTCACATTTTTTTAACGTTTATTTCAAGAAAAAGTAACTAAACTGAATGAATTAATGTTTATTTTATGTTTTATCCTATTTTGTAGGTCCGGTGGATGATTTTCACGTTCGTAAAATAAAATCAGCAAAATGAAAAATGTAAAGCTGCACATATAAAAAAGTTGGTTAATCTTGTCTGGATTAAATTTTTCAACATTTGTTATATCTTCGTGATGTCATCAAATATTATCTATAACCCTTATTATAAGCCGGAACAATTAATATCATACAGATTTAAGCATGTTTGTGATAAACTCGTATACTTTACACGTACTTTGTTCTATTGAATGAAATAATATACAAGTTCATATTATAAATTTCACAATGGTTTGTTTTTTATTAGGTGGTCTAAAATAGCAGCAAGATTGCCAGGACGTACGGACAACGAGATAAAAAATCATTGGAACACTCATATCAAGAAAAAACTAATAAAAAGAGGAATTGATCCCGTCACTCATGAACCACTTCAACAAAAGGAACATCGAGACACACAAACATCATCTTCTCCTGGAGAAAATTCCACACAATCTGAAATCAACAATCATTCACCACCAGTGGAAAACACCAATACTACTGTAAGCTTTGAGGAGAACTCAGGCTCCTCCCAAAATGAAAATTGTTCAACTTTGAGTGGTGAGGCCGAAAACTTGTTTGAAAGCCTTTGCGAAGATGAAAAGTTGTTAAACTACCTTTTAGGTGACGACGAGCCTCCACTAGTTGATTTAACGAGCTGGGAGTTACCAAACAATGCACAAAACTTCAATAGTGATATTGATGTTTTTACCTCGTGGGATGATTGTGCTACATGGCTATTAGACTGTCAAGATTTTGGAGTTCATGATTTTGGGTTGGATTGTTTCAATGAAGTTGAGATGAGTGTGTTAGACACCATGGAGACAATCAATAAACAACAAAAATGAAGTTAATATGGTTCAAAGGCTAAGGCTATGTTGTTTTAGGATCTTATTGACTCATGCAATTTTAGTGGGTACAATAAGTTTATAGAACAATATACTCGAACCTATACTACCATAATGAATTTGATGGTAGAAGAGAGCTCAATTCTTAGAGGAGATTTCTCACCATCTATTAGGTAAGTTATTAAAACAAGCCAAAAGTTTAGTTACTTAGAGAAAAAGGTACCATAGGAACAAATGTCAAACATCAAGAACTTGGAGGGTCTTTGTAAATAAGGAAAGTTCTTGTATATGCATGTCTTCTTTTGTTCATAAACAATGTTGCTTTTTTTCTTCAGAATATTATTTTTTTGTTACTTAATTTTGTATTTTGTACATAATATATAATTTATAACCTAAATGTAAAGTTTATTTATAGACTATAGATTAAATATAATCGTATTCAGATATAATTTTCTCGTTAATTCCAGTAAAATTAATTTATTTCAACTGTGATAAGTGAATTCAAGGAACAACATTTTAACATAAATATGTTATTGCTCAAACCTATAATGGATTATTTATAACAGGTAAAGGCTTTGGCTAAGTACTACATCTTGTTGTTTTTCTCTTCTTTTATTTTATTTTTAGTTGTCTTTATTTTATCTTATATTAAATTATTATTGTTATTATCATCATGTTATCGTCTTTTTATTTTCTAATAATGCAATCATATTATATCATATATATCAAAAAGCAATCCTTTAGCTATAGTGTTTTAAGGAGTTAATCGAAGATTGCCATGTGATATCCATAATCCATTATATTATAATTATCTTTTTTTTAATTTAACAATAAGCTTTAGATTAAGACGTGATTGTATATTTTCCCCTAAACTTGTAAAATTACATATTTCTCCAAATATGCTTAAATAGCGTTGTACTTATGCATAGAAAACTTATGTTTCAGAAAAATATGTAATTTAAACTGTGAGGAGGGAGGATATATGTAATTCTCTTATTTTTTATATTATCATAATAACAAATTTCTGAAATTTAAATTGTAAAAGAAATGATTTAAAAAATGTTTGGGGGTGCTCGAGGTTGAACCCCAGTCTCCCCTATGTATGTGCTTGTGTTAATGGGTTGGACAGAACCCCATGTGTGGTTTAGGTCTGATATACAATGTTTAAGAACATAAATTAAACAAATTCCCAAATTGCAATAAACCTTAATATCAATTTCAATCTGATTGAACACCAAATCGATGATTAATGAAATTAATCATGGGGCTTTAATTCCTTATGTGAAATTGAGTGTGTGTGTGTGTGTGTACAATTACATGATTTAGATCGATTTGGTTACAATTTAAATGAAGAACAAAGAGACAGAGGTTGAGTTTGATATTGGGACGATGATGATGAAATTGTTTCAATTAATGGAGTGCAAAGCTTCCACAGATGTCAATGAGCAATAAACCTTGTTCAATTACAACCCAGAAGTTCAAGAAGGGGGTTTTAAAATGAATTGTAGGTCGTGAAGAAAACGATGATTGAAGGTGCAGTGCGTGTGTGTTTCGGATGCAATTGAGATCGTTGAGAGTTTAAAGGAATCGAATGAAAGGTTTAAACTTGATTATATAGGTCCAATTTCATCTGTTTCATACCAATTGATTTGGGGGTTTTGACTTGATTTGATAATTGATAATATAGTTACGAGTTGATTTAATTGTGTGTTTGAACTAGACTTGATTAGTAATACATTTCTAGTCAATTGATTTGAATTTTTGATAAGAATTAGATTAAAACAGATTTGAGGTTTGAATACATGTTGGTTTCGAGATGGAACATCAATAACAGAAGATGATTTCGAATTGGAATGTGCCTTAACTTTGAATCTAGTTCGCGAATGAGTATACACAGTTTGATTAAGTTTAAATCGATTAATTTCGTAGTTTTGGGGTCGTTGGAGTGTTGCTGGATATTCTGCCGGAGACGGGTCACAAAGGAGGGAAATGATTTTTTTTTAATTTTACACTTTGGTCCCTGAGTTTTAATAAGTTATCATTTCATGTAATAACTTCTAATTTAAGTTTTAAAAATTAACAATTTAAAACCAGAACTTTATAAAGCCTAAATTTAATTAAATAAACCAAATTTATTTTTATACAACTTTATAAATTTGCTAAATCTTGTAAAACTTTGTATTTTAATTATTAAATAATCAAATCTCATAATTAATTGTTAAACTTCATAAATTCGTTTTATAAATCATAAAATGTTTTATAAATTGAATAAATGATTTAATGAATGTATTTGAATACTAATATGAATAAAATGATTATATAATATTTCACCGTTACATAAATGATAAAAATGAGTTCGGGTTTACAATCTGAAATGGGTCAAGTGTTACAATATTGTAATTGTTTTAAAAATAAAAACACTCGTTTTTATGATTTAATTGTTATAAAAAATTAATATCTTATATAAAAGTTATGAATATTAATAAAAACGAAGGAAATTAAAAAAAATCAACAAAAATGATTGTGCCTAAAATACTCTTTTAACAAACTTATTTCTTGTGGGGGTTGGGGGTGTGAAGTACATGTTTCAAGTTTCTTTCTAAAAAAATGCTTAACGTTGAGCTAAAAAGTTTTTCTAGTTATAAATTTACTTCTATGGGGTCAGGGGTGCAATTTCGGTTGGAAACGGAAGTGTGCCCGATTAAAATAACACATATCATTCGAAGCATGATCGTACATATTTTTGTTAAAAAACAAACTTATTCCATATATCACAACTATTTATTAATAAGATTAATAGTTGAAATTCCAATCTTACAATTTTTAGAGTTATAACCCTTGCCATATATTAAATGGGGTCGCTGATATGTTTATCGTTTTTCATTAAAACTAGAAAATCAAACCAAAAAGGATCTTTAGCTTTGGTTGGTTTGGTTGGAAGACTATTAAAAATGTAAAATAATAAAAAATCGACTGAAAACATTTTTGTTCGTGGTATTAAATACTTTTTTTTTAAAGGACCAACTAATTAAAGTCCGGCTACCCGGGGTACCCCAATGGCGAAAAGGCATCCCATACGTCCGCGATCACAGACAGCGCTGAGTAGCCCAAGCCCACCAACCACCATTTCCAGGAAAAACCCGCCACCTGAAGGCCCACTGCGGTAAAACCCGACCCACCAACAACATTTTGTTGCTAGTAGGACTCCAACTCACAACCTCCCCTAGAGGAAGTCATGAGGCTACCACTCAACCAAATAGTTGATGGTTCGTGGTATTAAATACTACTAACCGAATACTTACAAATCTTTAAATTTAATACAAAGCATAATCAAACGTATCCAAAATAATGATAGTTAGATATTGCATCATTTTCCATATAACTTACAAAGTAGTATAAGAGTGTTTTCAAAGCAATCTAAAAGTCATAAAGGGATCGTTTTCTTCATTATTTATATTTGAAAATTCATGAATATAATAGTTTGTTAAATTTAATCATACTTCTGGTCGTCTTGACAATATCCCGTGCACATTAGAAAGGATATATTCTAATTATAACTTGAAGAAAAAAAAGGGTTAAGGTTTACCACCTGTTCAAGCACTTTTATAGTATTATTTATTAATGCAAGAATTCTCATTTATTTAAAACTCTTAAGAATTTTTTTTCGAGATATGTATACTAGTAGGGTGTCTATGCGATGCGACGGGAAACATAGACCAAGTCGAACTAGCTTGGGCATTGACTTATTTACAAACCAAGCTGAGCCGGCTCGACTCGCATACAATCGAGCCGATCTCGAGTCGAGTTTTACCGAGTAAGCTTCAAAGCTTAGTTAAAATTCCAATTTATTCACTAAAAATACATTTCTATCAACTAAAAATGCCCATTGCTTACCTAAGTTAGCAAAAAAGGACACACATGACGCAATTTTCCAGAGTAAGAAGACTTTTCTATTTGTAGTATTTTACCCTATGAATCTTGGCTCCAACCGAAAAAAAAAAATTTGATTTTGCTTTAAAAGAATATACAGTGTGTTTTTAAGTTTTAACATTTGTAGATACGTGTAAAATTATTTCCTTGTCCTCCTCCTTGTACTTATTATAATAGATATTTGTAGAAAAAAGGAGTATTTTACACGTGTAAAAAATGTCTCTTGGTTCTCACTTACAAGTTATCGATTAAATTACAAATTTTGTCTTTTAATTATACTTAAAATTATAGATCTTGTATTTAAACTTTAATAAGTAAACTATACGTCCTTTATTTGAAAACTTATCACGCTTTACGTCATTTCTACTAACAAAATTTAACATTTTCAATTAGTTTTTTGTAAAAGACAATTTTACCCTTACCCCTTGAAGGACGAAATCTGTAATTTCACTAATCTTTTATTTTTTTGTTTTTATTTTATTTACTTTACTTTTTTTTTTAATTTTTTGTCTCTTTTCTAATCACTTTTATTTTTATAAACTTATTTTTTTTAAATGATCACTTTGTCATTAACCCTTCAAATGACGAAATGTGTTATTATTAATCTTTTATTTTCTTTCTTTATGTTTTTCAATTTTATTTTCTTTACTTTTATTTATTTTAGCCACTTTTGTTTAAAAACATCATCTTAAATATTAGCAATAATTTAGTTTTCTTTTATAAATGCAATTATTTATAGTTGTTTATTTTTATATAAATTTATTTTCATTTGTTCACTTTGTTCATTACCTTTGTAATAAAACTAATAGAAATTAGACAAGTCAAACTTTTTTGGTACAAGATTTTTTAGTCGTTTTAAATTATTTGATTTAGGGTTTATATTTAAAACTGGTTGGAGAAAGTAAGATTTTGGTTTATTATATGAATTTTTGGTTTTTCGTATTCAATCAAATGGTTTGTTTTTATATATAAATATAGTGTGATAGCTCGTAACTTTAATTTAAAAAAAATATACAAAAAGATTTCCTAAACAACTACTTGGAGTATTTAAATAAACAAATCATTCAAATTTTCTTTAATCAAATACACTTTTATTCAAGGGTTTTATTTAAACTGTTAATAATGACTTTTTATCAATGAAAATCAAAACCAAACCAAACAATTACTAAGGGTTTTGCTTTGGTTTGGTTTTACGATTAAACTTATTAAATCTTTTACAGTAAAAACACTTAAATACTCCATATATTAATTAAAGTTTAATTATACATATAGCTCAACTTAAAATAATTATAATCAAGTAAAATATAAAGAGTCACATACCAAAATCAGTAGGTCTCTAATAGGTTTCTAATATAAACCGTAAGACAAACTGATTAACATAGTTGGAAATTTTTATACCATAAAGGTAATAAAAAAGCGACGGTAAAACAAAATCGATTACTAGTTTAGATTTTATAACATAAAAAAATATATTTTGAGCTCTCCAATTTGTTCTCGTACGATTAGAAAGGTAGATAATTAATTTCTAAAACAAAAATATACAATAAATTAAAAACCTATGGATAAAAGTATATTTTATAAAAAAGATTAAAATAATAAAGTAATACTATTTCAGATAAGTTTATAAAATAAAAGATGATTAAAAAAGATAAAGTAAATAAAATAAAAGAAAATGGAAAATGGGTAAAAGATTAATGAAAATTATAGATTTCGTCATTTAATGGGTAAGAGCAAAATGGTCTATTCACTCGAAACTAACATAAAGTTAACTTTAGTTAGTAGAAATGATATAAAACGTGATAAATTTTCAGTCTAATTTATTTTTTATGAAACATGCCTACTTATAAAAAAAAAGAATTTTCAGAATTTACATAAAAACTAGACTTTTTAAATTAACCTTTCTGCGCGCTCACACACGCACACAAACAAAAATTTAAAAGGAAACCCCCTCCCCCAAAGAGGAACTGTGGGAAACTGGCTTAGAACCCAATTAAACTTATTCCAACGACATTGAAATCAACTCATCGAACCGATGGAAAGTTTTGAAGATGAAAAAATCGATGAACTGAAGATTGTGACAAAAACAAGCGAAGAAATCGTTGATGTTGTTGAAGAAACAAAGAGCAACCATCAATGAAGATGATTGCATAATGATATTTATACACAAGATAGTGTTACATATACGTAACACCTCCTCCTCCCTAAGTTTAATTGGTTTTTTATTCGCCTTTCTCATCTTCAATCATGCTACTCCGTGTTGTTATGTACATGTAGTGTGTTTGATTATTTTGTTAGTATACAAGAGAGATGAAAGAGAAAAGTAAATTTAGAATAATACTAATAGTTTTTAAAAATTGATTTTTTCTCTTGTGAGATTCGCCCGTATCCTATAAACTGGCCACATTCGGATTGGATTTATTTGTTAAATATTATTTATTTCAATCATTATCAAGATTGATAAATAGTTTATAAGTGATTTTCATTGTTTTAGTATCTTGTGATTTTTATGTAACCCTTCCTTTTAGGATTCATTCTAAAAAAGGGCGACATTCTAAAAGGGAGGTATACTTAAAACCATTTTGGGTTTTAATTTTAAATCTTATATATTACTTTTTTTATAATTTCAAATTTTCTTAATATTTATTTTTAAAAGCTTAATAAATTTTAAACTAAATGTTTTTAAAAGTGATTATATTTTTTATACAGAAATTTGTTTTGTTTATTTAAAAGCTAGTAGTGAGATTTAATAAAAGAGATATACCAATAACTAATTTTTTTTCGAACTAAAATATAATTTCTATCTATGTTATTTATTGTTTATTTTTATTTTTCTAAATTTTTTATGTTAGCTAAGTGTGCATAAACCTGTATTCATTATTGAAAAACTAACGAATGAATATGCACACATTTTGTAGCCAAACTTGCTAAATGTTAATTATTTTAATATTATCTTTTACATATATAGAATAAAAGATATTTTTTATCATTTTAAATGATTTCAGTAAGTTAACCATTTTAAGTGTATATACTTGTATTATTTTGGTTGCAAAAAACTCTTCAATAATAAGCAAAAATGTTTTAGTTTATTTATGATCTCAAACGAAAGAACATGTACAAAAATGTTCTAGTTTCTTTGGAATTCATAAACTTAAAAAGATGAGATATATTGGGGCGAGATTTTTTAGAATTTAAATTTTTTTATTTTTAGTCTAAGAGGCAATATATTAATGAATTTAAATTTTATTTATAGTCTTTTATTTTTTTAAAGCGAGATTTAGCATTAAAAGTGGTGAGATTTAAATTTGAATTGAACTATATTTTCTGTAAAATTATGAATGTTGGGGTGAGATTATTCCCCCACCCCCCAACATCGAAAAGATAATAAAGAAATGTATTTCTTTTTATTTAAAGAAATAAGGGCAAGATTTTATGTTTAAATCTCGCAGAGATGACGATGATGCGAAATATTATGGGTATTTTTGGCCTATGTGGCGAGATTTAGACACGTGGAGTTATCGGTTAGTTTGAACAATTTGTTAAAAAATAATTTAAATGATTTTATTTTAAATAGTTTGTTAAAAATAATAATT
This sequence comes from Flaveria sonorensis, assembly GCA_025506505.1. NCBI lineage: Eukaryota > Viridiplantae > Streptophyta > Magnoliopsida > Asterales > Asteraceae > Flaveria > Flaveria sonorensis. The sequence continues at coordinate 49,690,591 of CM046425.1, read as the reverse complement.
GGTTTACCTGTGTTGAAACATATTTTTGTATTTCCGTGATGTTACTTTACATCACAAATTTACCTATCTATTAAGTGCAGTTTGAATGAACATTATTTCCTCGGTTGCTGGGTAAACACGTGTTCGTTGTGTGTGATTTTAGGAGTTCTTCTCCGCTTCTATTTCGACTTGCTGCTGCTGTCTTCTTCTTTCTGAAGGTATGTCCCTCAGAAGCGGTTTCTTCGCAATTGTGTTTGTTGTCGTATGCCAGTGTATGTTTCGCTATTTCTATTCGGATCTTTCTTCTGTGCATTGTGCGTATTGGGGCCTGCATGTGCGTGTATTCGGTGATTTGTGCTTTCTTCTTTGGTTTGTTCTTAATGGGCGTTTTTCTTACCTCTGTTTGCTGCATTGATGTTGGTGATTGTTCAAATCAGATTCGCGGTTTCTGTTGATGGTTATTACAGACGCCGATTTATGTGGTTTTTTGGTTTGTTTCCGGTGTTTGTGACAACAGGACATCTTGAGGGCACTGTGAGCCAGTAATGTTTAGTGTTTGAGTTGGTTTTGATTAAGGTTGCACTTTTCTTGGATTTATGATTTTGGTTCACATGATACATATATATTAACTCAACTAATAATTATCAATAATAATAATAGTATTTATTTATTGAATTCAAATCTAACTGCTCTACACCGGTACAACTTTTACCTAAAAAAACTAATATCTTACGTTGGTATTTTTATGTATGTGTCGTATAAAATATAAAACATTTTCGTGCATATTTTTATATACGATGTGAGATTATCTACATTTTGACGTTTGCTTGCGTTTTCATGAAAATTTTATACAGAAATGAGTCTTCATATATAAAACTTCTTCATTTGACTGGATAAATCCGAGTTACTGTATGTTTAAACCTAAATTTAGTTCGGAAAGTGCAGTTTGAATGAACAGTATTTCCTCGGTTGCTGGGTAAACACGTGTTAGTTGTGTGTGATTTTAGGAGTTCTTCTCCGCTTCTATTTCGACTTGCTGCTGCTGTCTTCTTCTTTCTGTAGGTATGTCCCTCAGAAGCGGTTTCTTCGCGATTGTGTTTGTTGTCGTATGCCAGTGTATGTTTCGCCATTTCTATTCGGCTCTTTCTTCTGTTCATTGTGCGTATTGGGGCCTGCATGTGCGTGTATTCGGTGATTTGTGCTTTCTTCTTTGGTTTGATCTTAATGGGCATTTTTCTTACCTCTGTTTGCTGCATTGATGTTGGTGATTGTTCAAATCATGTTCGCGGTTTCTGTTGATGGTTATTACAGACGCCGATTTATGTGGTTTTTTGGTTTGTTTCTGGTGTTTGTGACAACAGGGCATCTTGAGGGCACTGTGAGCCAGTGGTGTTTAGTGTTTGAGTTGGTTTTGATTAAGGTTGCACTTTTGTTTTATCTATTTAAGTTGTATGTATGTGTTGTTGCTGCACCTCACTTGCTCCTATGCATTACTATCAGTATTATGCTTCTTAGTAGCTCATTTTGCTTTTATTTGTTTAAGTTTTGTCTTTGGAAGTGTAAGCAGGTGTAGGTCCTGTGGAATATCTACTGTTGTGATTAATTATATATTTTGATTTTAGCATTGGTGTTTAGTCCATTAATGCGTGTTGCTTGATTTATAGTATAGTTTTGCCGATTAGATGTTATGGTTACATTCATATTGAAAACTTATTGTTATGATTACCTATATGTTTTGATGTGTCCTGTTAAAATCGTATAAAGTGGATGTGCTTTAGGTATCCTATCATCTTTCATTTAGTTGGGATAAGTGCCTTTGACTTATTCTTTGCTCCTGTTAGTTATGGCTTTGTTACTATTCGACTTAATGTTATCATTTGTAGTTATTGGCCATATTTCCCCATATTTAGATGTTTGCTTGCTTTTTATGTGGAAAAACAGCTATTCTTATTAGTTATATATTTTGATTTGGTCTTTTGTTTGCATTGCTTCTTGATTTATAGTATAATTGTTCAAACTTCATTTTACTTAGGCTGATAGTTGCTGTGTGACGCAGGTGTTTTTTTGTTTATTTTGATTGACTGAATGATTGTAATGTTTTTATAACCATGATGGATATGTTGTTGAATACTATCGTGATCGGATTTTTTATGTTCGGTTAGTTCTTAGAATGGTTTAGGATCTGTAGATTGTTGTTTTTAATTACCTGGGATATTAAGCCTTTTGTTTGTTAGAATTACAAGTAACTTTTGTCAGGTGTAGTTAGGATTGTTATGTGTTTGGTTATACAAGTTTCTTGTTTCTGTTAGTGCCTTGCTTGTAGTATTGTTGTTTGAGTTGCTTTTATTTATTTATTTTTAGCAACTGCGTTGTTCATGTTATTGTTTTGTTTGCCGTTGTTATTTGTTAAGGTTTTATTTTTATGTAATGGTTCGTTTTATTATTCTTGTTTTTTATGTGAGGTGTTGAGTACTACTTGTCTTATGTTATCTTCTTTTGTTTTCTTTCAGGTTTTTTCCATGCTTGTTGTTTTTGGTGGGGTTGTCATAGGTATGTTTTAATTAGCTTGTCTATTTATTTGATGGCAAGTTACCATGGTTAGGCAACAGTCTTTTTGTTCTTGAATGTTCAGCTTGCATGTGTGTTTGTTTTTGGTTGGTTTATAGTCTTTTTTTTTAATTTACGAATTCTTTTTGAACATTAGGTTGTGGACATGGTTATTTAGTGTTTGCGTACGTGAGTTTTGGGATGTGTGCAGAAGTGAAAACATACTTTGGGATTGGTCATGTTGAAATGGTTTCTCAGTAATCAGTTTTGGTTTTACAGGTATATTTTGGCTGATAATGTTGTAGAAATGACTTTAGCTCAACTTTTTCGTAAGTGCAAACAAATATTAATGTGAAGTTGTTGGACTAAAGCATATGGTTGATTACTATTTATTTATATATAATACTACCAGCAATGGCAAATACGGTTCTTTATGTCTAATTTTAAAAGTGTTGTCTTAGGCGTTTAGTTGGATTGTATTATTGTACCTGATTATTTTGTGGTTTGAATTAAGTTGCTACAGGGTTTGAAGTGCATGTGGCTGCTCCTTTTTGCATTTTTAATGTATGCCCGTATGGTTACTTGGTTTTATGTTTGCTTAATGTTTTTCCTTGTGTCATGTGTATGATGTTCAGTACTGTTATATTAGATGTATGCACCAAAAAACACTTGAAAATGTTAAAGCCAACTTCAAAACAATCTTTTGTACAGGTGTGTGTGTATATATATATATATATATATATATATATATATATATATATATATATATATATATATATATATTAAACCGTCAAAAAAACGCCTACATAACCCTAGTGAGGACCGCGCGCTAGACCCAACCCAACACAACCACCATTTCGCGCAGCGCCCGAACGGGTATCATCCTAGTTTGATTAAATGTTCATTTTTATAAGTTTTCCATTAATAAATATTTGAGTTAAGTACACAGATAATTGTTGTGGTATCATCAAATAATGATCTTTGGTCAGGTTTTTTAAGAACGATTAAATTTTTTTTATGAAACATAACAAGTTTGGTTCTCGAGTTCGATGGACTATCAATTTTTTCTGTTAACATACCGTTTAATACAAAGAATTAAAATACTTAAATACCAACACACCATTATACCTTATCCCCCCTTCTCGCTATTATTCATCTGGTATACATCATCACCACCACTACCCTCCGCCATCAGGGGCGGATCTAGTATGTATGCACGGAGTCACCGGAATACAACGAATTTTCTCATACATATGTAAATAGATGTATAAGTTTTTCGAGTCAACAATGTTTTTTTGGACGGTGAATCCATCAATTATAAAAAAAACTCAAATTCTAAAAAAATCCACAAGTAATTAATTAAATAACTAAATAAATGCACCACAACTAAATAACCAATACCCGTAAAGCCCAGTTAATTAAATTAAGCCCACTCATAATACCCAATAATAATAAAACCTAGAAAAAAATCGTATCTAATACTTTGGAGTGTTGGACTTAAGATCAAAGGTAAGGACAATTAATGGTTGGATATTTGGACAAAAAACACAATAGGGAGCTAAAGATTTATTCAATTCAAAATCTCAAAGAAATATTATGTATCTTTTACATTCTGATAATGTGTTTTTTTTTATTATTGAATCGTACTTATATTATATGACCAGACCCAAATCGACCTGAAATTTTTATGTTCATATTCTATAAAATTGGAGCACTTGAGTAACTAGTTTCTCCATAAACCCACCTAGTTGGAGGTCATTGGAAATACGAGAAGACAGTGGACTAGGCTTGCTAGGTGAATGTTTTCTGGCGGTGGATTTTCATTTGTTTGGTGTTATTTTGTTAGCCGGAGAAGGTGGTGGTCGAAGGGTTTCTTGTTTTGGTGTTGCCATCACCGGTACAAGGTTTGAGATTTGGGTGGTATGTTTTTTATCATAACGGTTTCATGTGGTGGAGGTCGACCGCAATAGTGGAGGTCTAATAACTTTCTATTTATTAAAATAGGAGTGGAGCCCAATAAAATTAGTTTTTTAATTTCTATTTTTTAAACTTAAAAGTAATTTATTCATTTAAAAAATTTACAGAAAAATAAAGGTTAACCTTCATCTAACTCAATGACCAAAATTATTACGTTTATGTATAGTATTTATTATTAGAATATATTGTTAGATTTTTATTAGAATGAGCTCACCAGCCCAATTAAATTTTTAGTGTTATTTGTTATCTCTATATATTGTAACTAAGTATTCAATAATATGATTTAGTTTTTATTATCTTACATGGTATCAGAGTTTTATATTTTGATTATCTTTTTCTTCTCCGCTGTGCTATCACAAAAACATACAAACCCTGGTCGTTTCTGAGTTCAAACCCTAGATAGGGCGGTGTGTCACCGCCGCCTATCCTATCTTCTTTTTATGTTTTGTTTCTTTAAGTTTTAGCTCTTGTTGAATAAAGCTTTGTTGTGATAGAATATTGAAATATGATATTCATTTTCTTGGTTGGTTCACTATCATACTCTTGGTTTATTCTTAAATTACGTCTCGCAAAACACAACAATCACTTCTTTTTCATTTTTTATTCTTGGTTTTTTAGCCTCACCAAGGACCTCGGTCCACGGCCATCAATCTCAAACTACGGTTTAATTAGATTTTTCTTTTCTTTTGTATAGATCTACAGATCTTATCTCTTGATCTATGGATCGAAAAGACCGTCGCCATACCACGGTCACCGGTCTTTCCCTTTGTTTTTTTCTTTTTTATGTCTACGGACCTTATCTCTTGATCTACTGATCCAAAAGACTGCCGCCTGACCACAGTCACGCGTCTTTCTTACTTGTTTTTTAGGTCTACGGATCTCATCTCTTGATCCACGGATCCAAGTGACCGTCGTTTGCTATCATTCCAACAAAATTGGCCACATTTCCTTGCAAATCAATGGTTTTACAAGCCAACTGTGTCAATATTAACTCCATAGTCGATCACTAGGACTATGCTCTCTTGCTATGTAATTTTTTTAAACACTATGGATGGTACAATTAATCAAGTTGTGGATAGCGCAATCAAACAATATATGTTGGATCGATAATTCCATTCGGTTCACGAGTCGTGTGAATCGGATAAGAAGAAGTCACAAGTTGGTGATAGAGATCAATATTTGCAACGTGATCATTATCTCTTAATCTAAAGCTGTAGATAAGGAGAAGTTTAAAATTTAAACTTAAGATAGACTAGTCTTGTGATAAGGTTAATTAAGTTGAATTAACTCTATAAATACCTAGCCATGTTTGGGTTATGGGTACGAGTTTGTAATCAGTTTTGAGTTGATTTTCTGGTTATAATAGAAGTTTATGTTGCTTGAAATCTTTGTGTGTTCTTGTTACTAGCTTTTAATTGGTATCAGAGCGTTCAAAGCTCTCAAGATCGATTGTGAAAATTTGATCTGACCCGAGTGTGATAACTCTGGATCAAAGGCCTTCAAACACCCATACATACCAGCAAAGATCAAAACAAATGGCAGAAGTTACCAACCCGACACCAGCCACCAAAGAAACATCTACAACCGCATTCCAATCTCCAATGCTCACATCAACCAATTACACCATTTGGGCTACTCGCATGAATGTAATCCTAAACGTGCACAGTGTATGGGAAGCCATCGTACCAGGCACGACGGATGCAAAGAAGAACAACATTGCTACTGCGTTGTTGTTTCAATCCATACCAGAAGGACAGATTCTACAGATTAGGAATCTAGGATCAGCCAAGGAGATGTGGGAAGCACTCAAGACCCTATATCTCGGGGCAGACCGAGTACGAGAAGCTAGACTTCAGACTCTGGCAACAGAGTTCAATGCGTTAAAGATGAAAGAAACAGAGACAATTGATGAATATGCTAGCAAGCTGTCCAGAATCGCATCTAAATCAGCTTCACTTGGTGAACTAATTGACGAGGTCAGAATTGTCAAGAAGTTCCTTTCAAGCGTACCCCAGAAATTTGTTCATATAGTGGCATTTATAGAGCAAATTTTGGATCTGAAAAAGGTTAACTTTGAAGATGTTGTGGGTGGCCTCAAGGCATATGAGGAAAGAATTAAAGAAGATGAACTACCAGGTGAGAGTCATGGCAAGGTACTGTTTGTAAAGGGAGAATCCTTAACCAGAACCACTGATGGAAATCGTGGAAGAAGCCGTGGAAGCAATGGCTATCGTGTTCAAGGCCGGAGAAGATGTGATGGAACTAACTATCGACAGAAAACTTGGAATAATGAATCAAAAAATCAAGCTGCTACCAAAACTGATGAAGTCCAACGCAAAAAGAAAGACTGTTCACAAGTTCAATTCTTCCGGTGTGATCAATTTAGGCACTTCACGTCAACATGCCCAGATCGAAAGCAAAAACAGCAGGAAGCTCATCCAAACGAGAGTGAAGAAAGAGATCCGGCGGTTTTCATGCATGAAGTTACCCTCCTGCATGAAAACAAACTGATACCTAAGAAATTCGAATCCGATTCGACGGAAGAGAACGTGTGGTATCTTGATAACGGTGCATCAAATCACATGACATGTAGAAAAGAGTTCTTCTCGGACCTAGACAGAAGGATCTATGGAAGAGTGATATTCGGTGACAACTCTTGCATAAAAATTGAAGAAAAAGGGTCGATTGTGTTCACAAGCAATAAAGGTGAACACCTTCTGCTAAAAGATGTGTATTACATCTTAAACTTAAAAGGTAACCTAATAAGCTTGGGTCAAGTTACTAAAGCTGGGGTTGAAGTAACGATGAAGGACGACACACTTCAAATTCACGAGAATAAAGGAAGACTAACGATGAAGGTGGCCCGCACTAGGACCCGACTAAACAAAATCCACCTGAGAGTGGAATTACCCTCTGCCTTGCTATCCAAACTAGACAATCCAATGGGGTTATGGCACGTACACATGGGGCACCTGAACCTCGACGCACTACACAAACTTTCAGCAAAAGGCATAGTAAAAGGTATGCCAAACATTAAATGTACTAAAAACTTTTATGACACGTGTTTGATAGGCAAACAGGCTCGACTTCCATACGCAAAGAAAGCTGTGTTTCGAGCTAAAACACCACTTGAACTGGTGCATGGCGACCTGTGCTGTCCCATCACACCAAGTACCCCAAGTGGAAATCGATATATGTTCCTTATTGTGGATGACCTGTCACGATTTACGCGGTGTAACCTATTGAGGCTGAAGGACCAAGCTCTCGAGACATTCAAGAAATACAAGGATACAGTGGAGGTTGATACTGGCCTAAAACTTAAAACCTTTAGAACAGATAGAGGCGATGAGTTTACCTCAACCGAGTTTATGAGATGGTGTGAAGAGAATGCAGTGAAAAGAAACTTAACGGCCCCATACTCTCCCTAGCAGAATGGGTTCGTTAAGAGGAAAAATAGAACGGTAATCAGCATGGTTCGGTGCATGTTAAAAACCAAGCATGTACCACATAGGTTTTGGGTGAGGCCGCGAACCATGCTGTTCATATACTGAATAGGTCACCCACCAAAGCCTTAGAAAACATGGTTCCCTACGAGGCCCTGTACAATTGAAAACCAAACCTTTCACACCTAAAGGTATTCGGCTGCATTGGGTATGTAAAAGATCTTGGAACAAGCCAAAAGAAGTTAGATGATCGAAGCCGACCCATGATCTATTTTGGAACCGAGAAATTCACAAAGGCACATCGCATGTATGATCCCATGGATGGGAAAATACATATCAGTAGGGAAGTAATATTCAATGAAGAAAAGAATTAGAACTGGGACACCAGTAAGCTTGAAGAAAGATTAATGGAATTTGAAACAGCAACAGACCAAGATGCTTAAGCACTTTCAAATCCAAGTAACCCAACAGTTCACAGAGAGCCATTCGAAGAACAAGCACCACAAATGAACAGCCCTACAGTCCAACAATCGATTGATGAACAAATCATTGAAACTGGAGCAGTCAGTGGATGTAACTCGACTCAGCAACAACAAAATCCACCTGATGTATCAACCAAAAACCAAACTCAGCAGACAAGAAAATCAACTAGACCGCACTCGTTACCAAAAGGACTGACTGATTTTGTAATCGAAGATGGTGTAACTAGAAACGAGAATGGTGATCTGCTACTTACAATGGATGACGAGCCAAGCAGTTATACACAAGCTAAAAATGATAAAAGATGGGTAAAAGCTATGGAATCAGAACTGGAATCGATAGAAAGGAACAAGACTTGGTACCTTACTAATCTGCCTCAAGGTTGCAAAACAATTGGTCTAAAGTGGTTATTCAAAATCAAAAGAGACCCCAATGGAAATATTGTCAAATATAAGGCAAGGCTAGTAGCGAAAGGTTACGTGCAAGAAGTTGGTATAGATTTCGATGAAGTATTCGCTCTGATGGCCCGTATGGAAACGATCCAACTAATTATTGCCTTGGCTACTCAACATCGTTGGGTAGTCTACCACCTCGATGTGAAATCTGCGTTTCTGCATGGGGAACTAAATGAAGTTGTATATGTTGAACAACCAGAAGGCTTTATAAAGAAAAATGCAGAAGACAAAGTATATCGCTTAACAAAGGCCATGTATGGCTTACGACAAGCACCACGTGCATGGAACTTAAAACTCGATAGAACCCTAAAGCAACTCGGTTTTACTCGATGCTCACGAGAGCAAGCTGTGTATACCAAACAAAGCAACCAGAACCTAGTAATCATCGGGGTATACATGGATGACCTGATTTTAACCGGCTCAAGTCCAAGAGAACTTGATGAATTTAAACGGCAAATGAAGAATGAATTCGAGATAAGCGACTTGGGACAGTTAACATACTACCTTGGCATTGAGGTAATCAGAATAAAGTCTAGTATGGTATTAAAACAGGAGACTTATGCACGTAAGATCCTGAAACAAGCAGGGATGCTTGACTGCAATCCCACAACCTACTCGATAGAACCTGGTTGTAAGCTCTCCAAGAATAACGAAGGAAAGCAAGTACATGCTACGATCTACAGAAAACTAATCGGTTGTGTTTGATATTTACTCCATACCAGATCAGATATAAGCTTTGCAATAAGCATGTGCAGCCGATACATGCAAACTCCAAATGAATCACATATGCAAGCTCTTAAACACCTACTGTGATACATAAAGGGAACTCTATCAAATGGGATTAAATATAAACAAGATGGCAACTATGTACTGTGTGGATACAGTGATAACAACCATGCTGTAGATCGCGATGATGGTAGAAGCACAATAGGCATGGTATTTTACTATAATGATGCCCTGGTTACTTGGTCAACTTAGAAGCAATCCACGGTTGATCTATCCTCGTGTGAAGCCGAGTTTATGGCCGCGACAGTAATTACTTGTCAAGCTCTTTGGTTACGAGGTCTACTTAGTGAGATGATGGGTGGAAGCCACAGCTTGTGATCATAAAAGTGGACAACAAATCAGCCATGGAATTAGCCAAGAACTTAGTGTTTCATGGCCGCAGCAAGCACATTGATACTAGGTTCCATTTCATCCGAGAATGTGTGGAACGAGAAGTAGTGAAGATTGAACATGTAAGTGGTATGGTTCAAAAGGCTGATATATTAACGAAGGCGCTACCGAGAGTTTGATTCAAGAAGATGAAGACACTATTTGGCGTGGGAGACTTCCCCAAAACCCGATTGGAATTAAGGGTGATTGTTGGATCGATAATTCCATTCGGTTCACGAGTCGTGTGAATCGGATAAGAAGAAGTCACAACTTGGTGATCGCGATCATTATCTCTTAATCTAAAGCTGTAGATAAGGAGAAGTTTAAAATTTAAACTTAAGATAGACTAGTCTTGTGATAAGGTTAATTAAGTTGAATTAACTCTATAAATACCTAGCCATGTTTGGGTTATGGGTATGAGTTTGTAATCAGTTTTGAGTTGATATTCTGGTTATAATAAAAGTTTATGTTGCTTGAAATCTTTGTGTGCTCTTGATACAAGCTTTGAATATATGGATAATAATATCAAGCATAATATGAATCGTTGACAAAGTTTAGAAATCCAAGTTGATCGAACCATGTTTATCTTATTATTATTGGTTTTATTTTTTCAGTTTGAGCTTATTGTTTCTTCCACTTTGACTGCGGAAGAGTATTAAAATATGTTATTAGGGTTATATTAGAATAAGCCTACGGATCCAATTAAATTTATAGAATTAATTGTTATCTTTATATATTAATCATATCTTTTATCATCTTACATATTTACATTTATAGTTTTGTCAAACGTGGCATCCAAAACCATTATTTAAACACAACATATGGACTATCCATATACTTTAACTCTAAATATATAATGGTATTTTACATCACACATTCGTAATGATTAGTTCCTAACCGCAAAAAATTTAACTTTGATAAATAGATGGAATGTGAAAAGGGATTTACAAAAAGTGCTCCTGCCGCCATCCTGCAATCGATTTTATTTAAATAAATCACAAAATCGTATTTATTTACGTTTTATTTCACATGACATAAATTTTAGTATTAGTTTCTTGGTTCAAATTGTTTACAAGTATAACAATTTTGTTGAAATTAATTATTTGTTGTAATGGAGCTAATTTAGTGGCTCAGTCTATTCTTTATAGCTAATTTAGTGGCTTAGTCTATTGTTTATTGCCTTTCAGATTTTATATTGTATAATTCATATGTATGATGTATATATTTGATAACAAATGAATGGAATATAAATGTGTGTATCCTCTCGTTATTCTTTTGTTTTCTACATAAAGTCATTTGAATACACATATCCCATCTATGTAAGTAAAAACATGTCTAATATTTTCATCAAATAAATTTGCAGTTTAATCAAGAATATGGTGTTATAAATTAAGATTAGCGGCTTCAAAAGTTCCCATATTTTCATTGATAAAGCGACTATTATATACGCACAATTACAAGAAAGGTGATTATTCTACACTTAAACCAAATAATTTAAGCTTGATAAAACCATTCATGCTTTGAAATGATTATAAGCCGAAGTGTGCATAAAGAGATTATACACATATTATTGTTCTTAAGTGGGCCAAAGGAGACTTGTTTTAGTGGAATATTGACTCATTTGTAAGTGGCCCAAAGGAATATTTTTAGAAAAAATTAATGCCAATAGAACTACAGAACTAAATGATATGTACTTTTAGAAAAGTATGATTATAGGTTTAATACATAACTAGAATTTAAGACCGCGCGTTGCCACGGGTCTCGGTCTCTTTTAGGTTTATTTTTTACGTAATTATGATTTGCGCGTTCTTGTGCGTGAAACAGATTCATTCAACTAAGAAAGAGTCAATATCTTACAAAACCGTTTTAAAAACAACGTTTACAACTCCGTTAACATTGCTCCATCACAAATCATGACGTGGGTAAAATTTGTTTTTGACAACACGTTATCGATCATCGACTATTTTCCGATATTATACCAAGGATAACCTATGGTATTTTTTTAAAATACATCAAAGACTTTCCCCCTTCGTTAGTAATTTGCAATCTTTTAATAAAAATACACAAATTAAATTTTAGTAATCTAAATTATCACTTATTAACCATTAATAATTCATACTATCAGTTTGACCAATAATAATAATAACTTTAGTATTTGTTGTCAAGAGCAATCCTAGTAACATAATTATTCATTTGTTTTACACTTGATTTCTATTTGATTTTGCTCACGCCGGTGATTGTGAATGAAATAAAAAAAAACGCATAATGAAATGGAATGAAAAAGAGTGAAAATCAAATGTGATTCAATAGAAAATTATGCTACTAGGATTGTTATCGATAACAAAACTAAAAATTGGGATTATTATCGGCCAATTTAATAGTAAGAATCATTATTCACTAATAGGTTATAGTTTGGATTATTAAAATCCAATTTGACATAAAATAAAGTTAAATATATTTTAATTTTTTGAAATTTTATTAATAACTTATAACTACTAACCAAAAATCGAAGCGGTCATTTTAAATTATCTAGTTTATTTAGACTTCCCTTTGCAATATATAATAATAAAACCATTTATATTTTTCACATCTTCTTTAAAAGTTTAAAGGCTCAGATTAAAAAAAATGCATTTATATGATACCAATACATTCGTTTAAATAGCATTAGGTTAAAGTAAATGCCTCATTTTCTAATTATTTTTTATACATTGTCATTATCTTTTCTTGGAAACCCTTACAGTCTTCATCTCCACTCAGGTGTACGCTACCACCACCGCAACAGCCTACACCCCATTCGTCTTTTGTTCTCTTAGTAGATCGAGGGTTGCACTTGAATAATCTATCGACTAGAGAAAATGATGACCCATTGTTATTCTTATTTTATTCTCTCTCACGCTCTTTCTCTTTCTCTTTCTCCCTCGTATTCTTTTCAGACCTAGTTAATGTAAGTTTAAGCGTTCTGGCGATTCTCTTTTCAGTTCCCGGTAAAACTCCGATGATCGATATCTCCATGATGAACCATCAGTTCTTTCAATCTCTAGACCATCGAGGGACACCATTAACACAACTACAACCACCGCACGCATACCCACCATCGTTGCACTTTGTGTCTTGATTTCACATCTAATTGGGCAGCCGACAACTCTCGAACCACCACGTTTCACATCTAATTGGGTTGCAAACAACTCTCGAGCCACTTCATATAGTCATAAACAATGCTAATTTGGATTCCCTTTTCAAAGTTAAAACTGGAATTCCTTAGATTTCCCTTTCAAAGCTTTGTTAGCTTCTTAAATTTGGTGGCCAATCTATGAACCAATAGAATTATAATTGCTAATTTACGAATTCATCAAAAGCAACTGCACCCACCGACATATGTGATTAATATGTATTATAATTAATAAAAATAGCGTGTACACGTTTTTTATTAAGAAAAATATAAATAAACAGCATTACAAAACATATTATTATATACATATATAGATACATACATACATACATACGTACGTCGTGTGTGTGTGTGTGTGTGTGTGTATATATATATATATATATATATATATATATATATATATATATATATATATATGGGAGGGTCATGAGAAAACCAATACTTATGTGAAAACCAAAGAAAACCACGGAAACCAATAACATAATTCAGAACTTTTTGTTATTTTAATTGTTAAAATTTTATTTAAGTATTTGGTACATATATGTTGGTAACACATGTCGAATGAAAAATAGTTACGTATACGTAACCTACGTGTGACGTATATGTAAAAACATGCTACGGTTTTCATTTGATCCATATCTTAGTTTATATATACTCACACATAAACATAGAGGGTAGTGATAAAAAATTATTAAATTATGTGACTAATTTCATTGGTTTTCTCATTACATTATAGTTTTCTTAAGATCCCTCCTTATATATAAATGTATATGTATATATGTATATATATGTATATGTATGTATATATATATATATGTATATATATATGTATTATATATGTATATATATATATATGTATATATATGTATGTATATATATATTACCTTATATATTTTAAAAGCAAATGAAGGAATAGAGGAGTTTATGTTGTGTTAATATTGGTCACATAACTTTCTATTATTTGGTGTTTTGCCCCCTCCTATGACCGTTATAAAAAGTAAGGGTTACCGGCCTGTGGCGGCGGTAGCCTCGTCGGCTTGCACGACTTCCACCGCCAAGGTATGGTGCATGTGTCACACCCCCGTTTCTGGGCACCCAGGGAGTGCGACCGATTGGTACGCGTTATTGTTAACTTTTTATTTACTTGTCTTGAAAGACGTTTACGCAGCGGAAAATCATTTCACAATTTATCTGATGATTTATAAAAACAAACTTTCATATATTCGTTGGGGATTAAATACCTAAAATTTTACATAACATTGTTCAACGCAATGTTTATAAAATTTTCTGTCTACTGACAGATATTCAAAACTTTCCACAAGGTATATGCCTAGGAAACTTTAATCCTTCCGGCATTATTCTTGCCACTATATTCATCACAGGGTTTCCATGCCTAGGATTCATAGTCCATCCAGCACTAAAACCTAGCTAAACATATTTAATCATGTTTACCTGGAAATGTTTGAAAATAATACATTAGCGAAAAGCTGGTGAATACATTTAATTTGACAAAAAAATATTTCGGTATGAAGAACGATAAACAGTTAATCATAAATTAATGGTAAACCACACATTTAGCAGTCTATTTCAACTGGAATCCCCCCTCCATATATACTGCTATTGGTGCTCAGGCAGTCTTACTACGGGACTCTCCGGATCTGCACTGAGTCTGAACCAGCCCCGGTATGGGATTTTTACCCATCTTCAGGATATAATTTGATCAAACATACATATACTTCTGGCCTAAATTTTTTAGCAGAATACCTCTATGCATTAACATGGTTAACGTACTAATGCCTTTTCGCAAAATAAAATCATTTGAATGTTTTGAAAGTATTAAATGTATTCACCTGGTAAATTGGACAGAGCCTCTAAACTTGATAAGCTTTTGTTTCTGAGCCTCGAAGTAACTTAAGGATTAAGTCACGTGCCTCTAACACCTTGATTAAATCAAAACTTCTATATTTGTTATCTAGAGCATATACACTGGTTTCCTAATCTCGGGTTATTTTTATGGTGTTTAAAGAGTTTCGTGTGTGAAAGTAGGGAAGACGATCAAAAGGTTATGAAATGAAATGAAGCAAGAGGCATCTATTTATACATGGATATTTATTACTTATTAAGTTTTATCAAAACTTAACTATTAAATTCAAAACTTAGCAATTAAACTTTATATTTTATTTAAAACTTAGCCATTAAGTTTTATATTTTATCCAAGTCTTAGCTATTAAGCTTTATCCAAAACTTAGCCTTTAAGTTTCATCCTAATTTTATCTAAAACTTAGTCATTAAGTTTTTATACAATACTAATTATTAAGTTTTATCCGTAGCTGAATTATTAAGTCGTATCTCAAACTTAGACATTAAGTTTTATCTAAAACTTAGTAATGAAGCCATGCTTGAAACATAACCCCGATTATTTAATTGACAAAAATAATATGAAAATTTCGCAGGTGTTACAACATGTGATAGATTCCGGCATGACTGATGTCTATGGCGTCATTTTTTGATGGTTGCTGGCGGGATCCCCAAATCACCAAAGACAACATTCTCGAAATCTTAGCTTGCGAATTCTGACCATGTGCATTGTGGCGAGAAACTAATGAATCAGATTTCCTAATTCTAACTGCAGTCGGCGCTCCTCCATAGAAGACGGTTGGGAGATCCAAACATTGCAATTGCCAGAAACCCCATCAGAGACTTAAGGATTCTTTTAGGAAGGCAATAGCCTGATTCAAAGATTGGTTCTGAATCGTCAAAGCGAGCAAAGCAGTGGATCGAGAGGCCCGTAAAAACAATCATTACTATTGTTGTTGTCTTCTTCATCTTCAGAATTGCTCAACTTCAGCAATTCTCATCTAAAAATGAAAATACCCACTGGAGAAGGAGAGAGCTGTGGCAGAGATCGGAAGAGAGGTGGTCGGAAAATCTTGGATCCGGCGAGTGGAACGACGGTGGGTAGAGAAAACGATGTTGTGTTGGGGTATTGTGTGCCGTTATAGTGTGAAGAGATGAAAAAGTAGTTGGGGATTAATTTGGTTCGCTTTGGTTAGGGTTGGGTTTCTTTATGTGTGTGATGATAATAAAATAAAGAGTAAATTATGTTTTTTGGTCCCTGTGGTTTGGTGGTTATAAACATTTTCATCAAATAGTTTAAAAAAGCTCGATTTAACCACTATGGTTTGGGATTTGTCACAATTAAGTCCGGTACGTTAACACACATCCATTTTTTCTGTTAAGTAGATGTAGAAAGACAAATATACCCTTGGGCTTCTGTTGTTACTTTAATATACAAATATAAAAAACTAAAATTATCTATAAATCACACACACACACACACATTCTCTCTCTCTCTACTATCTCTCTCTACTTACCCTTCTTCACTCCTTCCCCTTAACCTACCACCACTTGCACTTCCGGCCACCACCATCATCCACTCATCTTCATCTTTAAGCACCAGCCACCACCATTGCCTCTGTTGCGGCGTTGCTGCCACCAATGACCTTCACCTCCTTTCTACAATCTTAACAAACTCTTCCATCCTCCCCTTGCCGACTCCACCACCACCTGCACGACCACCATTCTAGCCACCATCTTCATGATTTTACTCCTTGTCACACCACCACCGCCTCCATCGCAGACCACCACCACACCTAGTACAGCCTGAAAATCAGATTTTATAGCCTCCATCATGCACCACCATCACAACCATCTGAACACCTAACAACAAACCCTAATCATGTGTACCAACCGTGTTTGATTAGGGCCTCGATCTAACAGCCTTTGTGGAGATCGGGATCAATTTTGGTGGAGTTGGTGGTATAGACCCGGCGGTGGGTGTCGGGTGAAATGAGGGACAAAGGGAAGCGAGTGGGTGCGAAGGCTTCTGGTGTGGGGGTCCAATCTAGGGTTGAGAAAATGTGGGGGTTACAGTGGTGATGGGTGATGGGTTGGTTTCAGAGATAGAGTATAGAGAGAGAAAAAATGGGTGTAGAGATATGATATATATATATATATATATATATATATATATATATATATATATATATATATATATATATATTTGTTTAAGAGTAACACTTTTAATCCAAGGGTATTATCATCTTTATTAAAGTATTTAACAGTAACACTGGATGGAGTTAACGATTTGGACTTGATTGTGACAAATCTCAAATCATAGTGGTTCAATTGGATGTTTTTAAACTATTGGATGAAAATGGTTATAACCATCAAACCAAATGGACTAAAAGCGTATTTACTGTAAAATAAATCATTACAATTGTAAAAATAATAATAAAATAAAAATGAATAAAATATAAAATATGTATATTGTACAATAATTTGTATATGCATTTCTAAGAGAAAGCCTACAAATGTAATTGTATTGTCTTCATTTTAGTTAAGTAACTTAAAAACATTTTTTTAACGGTGTTGTCTTTTTTAGAATTTTAATTGATATTTACTTTACATATCTGGTAGAGTTATTTGTTTTTGGGACATATGACATGCTACCTAAATTAACTTTTGTTTGGTTATTTCATAAGATTTTCTACATTTTTAGCTAATTTGTTCTCTTTAAACAAGAAATGTATCAATCGTCACATACGAGATGTTTGTTTTATGATATTCTCTTTTATGAGGTATATTTATATTGTTTCTCTTTTTTTTATTGACTGGTAGATATATATATCTTCTCTCATTAAAAATCAATTTCATTTTTTGAACTGCAAGATGGAACGTATATTGATAGAACCAAGCTAGCAAGAAATGGACAAATACACACACCAATTGCCAAAATTAAAACAAAGAGAATTACACTCATCTATTTTAAAGTCACCATAGTACGTAGACAAAAAGAAAAACCAATCTTTACACTCATCTATTTTAAAGTGTAGGGTAGGGGTAGAGTTTAATGTTAGAATCATTTAAAGTTAGATTGATTAAGCACCGCTTAGGGTTAAGGGTTCGAGCTCCGTCAATTACAGATTGATATAAATTAGTTGTGGTGTAGAATGAAGTGTAGGTTTAATGAGTATTTGAGTTGTTATCTAATATATACTGGCTATCTTTTCGTTGCGCATGCCATAAGCTTTATAAGTTTTTTTACTATTGACGTAAGAGACGTTTCCGCATCTCTGTAGGCATATTACTATTTATTTATTTTGTTATACAAAGCCACTTTAACGCACCATTGCATCTGAGGTTAAAGCTTATGGTTTCCAACGAGTTGACTCGATAATAACCAATGTAACACAGGGTCGCGTGTGGGAATATGACCAGACGCCCGCCATGAAACGCGGGATGGGAAAAAAACTAGTTTCATATTTAAAACACAACCTAAGGAATGGTAAAATGCAATCATTTGAAGATATTTAAAACACAACTTAAGGAATAGTAAAATGCAATCATTTGAAGTCATAGATTAGATTACAGTGTTCAAATGAAAAAAACACATAGAAGATTATTGTTAATGATAATGACAATTCATTTATAGAGAATTACACCGACGAGTAATGAGCAATACCATACCTGATAGGAATAGGACTAGGTATGTGACAATGGTTTACAATCGCACACAATATTTAGGGGTGTAAATTTATGAAATCAAACAGAAACACGACCCGAACATAACATGAAATTTACAAGTTTAGGGTTAGTGCAACCGGGTTCGGATCAGATTCAGGTCAAACCCGCCAACGTATTTAACTAAAAGGGTCTTGTTTGGAATATTAACCCAACAGGTTCGCGTATCGACCCTTTTATTTGTTTTATTATGTATACATGTTTTATGTCATACACTAAAATTTTTGGGTGTTTTATTTCAAGATGTAAAACTAAATATAGAAATTGAAATAGACTTGGTATGTAAAACTAAATATAGAAATTGAAATAGACTTGGTCGTGTTCATATCAACTCGCAACAGAGGGGAGACTACATGTACGGAAACAGGGTCAAGTGACCCCATTTATTTTTGAGCGGGTGGCGTACCATACTCATCTTAGTTCACCGTTTACCCGCGCTTGAATATGTTTCTCGCATCCCTTTGGTCCCGAGTTCGACCCTTACAAGGGTTAGTTTTTTAAAACTCCTTTTTAATGGGTAAAATTACTTTTTTACCCTTAAATATAAACCTTTTTAACCCTAATTGAAAACCTCAAAACCCTCCCCACCTATTTCTCTCGCCTGCAGCCTGCACTCAACCACATGGTTCTACTTGAGTGCTCGCCATTTTACTCAAAATCACGGCCCCTTCAGCTTTCCCCAATCGAGAACCGACCAGGGTCACCCCTCACCAACCATCTGCGGTTCTGCTCTCGCGCTATCCGGTGCCCTCTGCGATTTCCACTTAATTCTTTAAAGGTTAGCTTCTAATTATCTTTGTTTATTTAATTTTTGTTTGGATTTGAAGTTTTAAACCCTAAATGGCTCATGGCTAATTGAATACTTGTTTAGATATGAAGTTTCATTGTTGTTACTTGTTAGTTGTTAGTTTTTTACTTGAATGAAAGAGTTGAACACTTGTTTGGATTTAAAGTTTCATTGTTGTTACTTTTTAGTTGTTAGTTAACTAGTTTGTTACTTGAATAAAATAGTTGAATACTTGTTGGTTAATTTGTTTGATTGAGTTTAGTATGAAAGCTTGTTGGTTGATTTGGGTATTTAGAAAACTAAAATGTAGTTAATTTGTTTGTCAAATCGGGTATTTAACTATATTAGTTCTTTAGTTCATTACAATTCATAATATTTGTGATATATTTAATATTTTAGGAACATGAACCGCTTTGTTGTTAAAAGAAAACCATCAAATGTTTCTTTTCATCTAGTAATCCAGCAAGAATTGATTTAGACGATCTTTCATGGGATCCTTATGAACGAAAGCCAATATCATCTTACCACCCTAATAAAAAAGATGAAATTAGAAGAGCATACTTGCTTAAATGTTCATGTTAACCTATTGGGTATGAGTTTCCACAATGAGATTTTAGTGGAAAAGCTAGACGATTTCGTCCCAAATGGTTTAAGCAATATGAAAACTGGCTAGAATATAGTGTGAAAACGGATAGACATATTGTTTATTTTGTTATTTATTTAAGAAAATTGGTCAAAAAGATGCTTTTGTGAATAAAGATTTTAGTGGTTGGAACAAAACTGAAAAGTATACAAAACATATCGGTGATGTTAATAGCCTTCACAACAAAACACGTAAAAAATGTGAGGACTTGCTTAAACAAGAACAATCCATACATGTTGCATTTGAAAAACAAAGTGATAAACAAAAGAAAGAGTATAGAATCCGATTAAGTGCTTCTTTTCTTCTTGCAAAAGCGTTATTAAATAGTGGGTTGTCTTTTCATGCTCATGATGATTCTAAGAGTTCACTTTATAGAGGATGCTTTATTGAGTTTTTAAAGTTGTTTGGTGAACTAAATGAAGAAATTGGTAAGGTGATATTAGGAAATGCACCGGGGAATAGCCGAATGACATCTCCACTGATCCAAAAAGAAATTTGTAATTGTTTTGCACAAAAAGTACTAAAGTAGATTTTTGAAGAACTTGATGATGATGTTTTATTATTTGATGAGTCAAGAGATGTATCTAAAAAGGAACAAATGGTCATGGTTTTGAAATTTGTTGATAAATTGAGAGTTGTTAAAGAAAGATTTATTGGTCTTGTTCATGCCATGGAAACAACTTCGTTGTCTCTCAAGTCAGCTATTGATGAATTATTTGCTAGATATAATTTAAGCTTGACTAGAGTAAGAGGCCAAGGATATGATGGTGCAAGCAATATGTCCGATGAGTTTAATAGTTTGAAAGCATTACTTTTAAAAGAAAACTCTTCGGCTTACTTCATACATTGTTTTGCCCACCAACTTCAATTAGTTGTTATTGCCTTTGCAAACAAACATGTTACGATTTATAAATTTTTTGATGAAGTATCAACTTTGACAAATGTGGGTTGTGCATCTTGCAAATGAATAGATATGATTCGAGAGAGTCAAACGGAAAGGGTAAAAGAGCAAATTGGTCGTTTAAAAGTTGAAAGTGGAAGTGATAAGAATCAAGAAATATCCCTTGCAAGAGCCGGAGACACACGTTGGAGTTCTCACCATAAGACGTTTGTTCGTTTGCTCGAATTATATCCAAGTATATTGAAGTGCTTAAACATATTAAAAATTCGGGTGTTGTTAATGCTAGCAAAAACAAGCACGTGGAATTCAAATAAATATGAAAACCTTTGATTTTGTGTATTATTTACGCTTGATGAAACACATATTGGAGGTTGTTAATATATTGTGTGTATCTCTTCAAAGAAAGGATCAAGACATATTGAATGCAATCGGGATGATTAAAGTGACAAAATAAGAACTACAAACATATATACTTTATGGTTTTAATTCACTTTTAGAAGATGTCACATCATTTTGTCAAAAATATGACATTGAAGTGGTTAATATGAAAGAAATACATTGACCCAAAATATCGAAGAAGAAAGACTAACATCACCAATAAACATTATTATGAGCTTGATAACTTTAACATGGTTTTAGATATGCAATCCAAGAGCTTATCAACCGTTTTAGTGAGGTAACTTTCGAATTGCTTACTTGTATGAGTTCTTTGAGCCCATCTAACAATTTTAGTTACTTTGATATTCCAAAGTTACTATGGTTGGCGGATATGTATCCATATGATTTTGATTATGAAGATAAAGACAAGTTTAAATATGAACTCGAGATATACGTTAGAAGTATCAAAGAAGACATGAGGTTTGCCAAACTCTTGTAAAAAAATGGTGGAAACAATGAGACATATTGATTATCCTTTGGTTTATCGTTTATTGAAGTTATCACTTGTCTTACCCGTCACAACGGCAAGTGTTGAGAGATGTTTTTCTTCAATGAAGCATGTAAAGACGGATTTGTGCAATCGCATGAGTGATGAATATATGAACTACTCGTGTAATTGTTACATTGAAAATGAGCTTTTTGCAAAGGTGTCGATTGAATATGCAATGAAACAGTTTCAAATGATGAAGACGCGTAGAGAACAACTAAGTTCTATTTGATTTCTTTTGGTATTGCAATTTTGTTAACATTTTTAATGCAATTAAATTATATTATGACCCGACCCGCCCCGCCCCGATCGTACAACTAGAAAATTTTTATATTTTTTTGTTACAAATCAAATCACCGAAAAATAGTAACTCCTAAGAAAATATTCCTTGTTCCATCACTGACTCGCAAATTTTCATGTCGTGTTCGAGGCCACATGTCTGACATGATTTTTGATTCTGCTCGTGTAAAAATTTCAAGTTCACGTTGGGTTGGGCCCACCAACCCACAAACATAACCGTTTAACACCTCTAAATTAATATTAAGAATATAAATACTCATCCATTGTCATCCCCAAATACGTGAGTGTCTTATTGTAACTACTTGATAATCAAAGAACTCTAATTGGCTGAATGTAGAATGTATAAGGGCTTTCAATGAACCTACATGATAGTAAATGGTACTTAAGAGTAATATTATCTTCAGTGTGTGTTGAATATTGAAATTTACGCATCTGAAATTTCTCATCTCGCTCTACGCTACGGTTTCTTGTATAATCGCGTGTTGAAGCTTTCAGGTAAGATCTTATACCTAATTTCCACATGTTCACCATAGATTACCCTGTGTTTGTGAATTTCTATCTGCTAAATTTGAAGTTGAAAGTTAACAATTGATGATCGAACGTAGGGTTTCAGCAATCAATTTGGGAAATTTGTGCTTTAAATTAGATTCGATGATTGTGTGTGATTTGGTCGTTTATTCTGTATTAGGTTGAACAGTTTATTGAGCTGCACATGTTGATTTAATCATGCTTGAATTGTAATTGGAATGCTTGTTACTAAGTTAGGAGTTTAGGCATTTGAATGTATTAACAAGACAAATAGAATGATAATAGTTAGTTTTTCACTTCTAATTGGCGAATGCGGTGGTGTTCGTCTTTATGTAAGTCCAGTGTTGGTTCTTAGATTTGAAAACATTTCTTTGATGCCACTTGAACTGTTTGTCTGGTTTTTGGTTGATTAATGCTTGTTGAAGGTGAGTTTGCTCAATAGTTTGAAAATGTTTTTTTTATCTTTCTTGCTAAGACATATTGGTTTTTGGCTCCATCTCTTTCTGCATTTAGATTGTTAAAGTGTGATAATTTGGCCCGTCTCATGTTTTGGTGATGTGAAAATTAGTTTTGGATAGATGAACAGGTATACCTGTTGGGTATGTAGCAGTTAAACTATGGCATTTGATTAAGAAGGGCTGTGATTTTTATGATGGTTACAATTGAGTAAGCAAGAAGAATAATGAGATTTGTCATTACTTGAGATAATAGGAATATAGGAAGGTAGAAACATATGGTTAAAATAGGACAAACAAAACTTTGCATTATAGTTTTAGAGAACCGGAGGAAGCCCTTTTATGAATTTGTGTTACTATCATCTATGGAACGTTGTTCATGTATGAGCGGTTAGCAAAGACATAATTTGGTTAGTATTTGGTTACTAGCTCGAGTTCAGCACATGGCATAATAACCATGGAGACTTAAAAAATTAATGAACCATGTTTTCACTCAGGCTTCTATATAAGTTTGTATATAAATATATTATCAATCTTTACTCTCTTTCTTGAGTTCTATTAGCAAAAATTAAGTTCATGCAGTGCCTTTTGTTCCAGTACTTATGAGGTTGATTTGGGTTATGTTATATTTGTAATCTATCAAAGAGGTTAAGTCAAAAGTATTAGCTAAAAAGAGAATACATTAAACTGGTCGAAAACCGCCAAAAGTAATAAATGCTTCAAACCGTCTAACTCATTTTATGTTAAACGGTTGGTATATCTTAGTCCAAAATTGCACAAATATATTGCTGAATCTCACAACTAATTTATTTCAGGAAGTGGTCTTGAAAGCCATGGATGATGCATTTACAATTCAAATAAGTGGCAACTTAGTAAAACAACTAGCTAATGACACCGACAAAGTAAAGAAGAAAATAAGAAAACCAAAGCCAAAAACACCAAAAACTCCCCAACAAGACCAAATTAAACCCACCATCCATGACGACTCCCAACCCCTAAAGGCTGGCCCCCCTGCCACTGGATGGCCACCAATGTACCTCCCAATTCCACCACCTGCTATTGCTGAGGTGGACGCCGTCCGTTCAGTCCTTCAAGACAGTGAAAAAGTCTTGGAAAAATTAGAAAAGAAAGAAGATGAAATGGTTGTTGAAGTAACACAAAAGGCAAAAGAACTTCGTGACAAAGAGTTTAAACTTCCACAACCAAAACCTATGCCGTGCTTGGCTGATTTGACCGCCTGCTTGGATTGCTACAAAGAAAACACCAAGGACCCACTAAAATGCAGCACACTGGTCAAGAATTTCGCTGACTGTGCTCGCACCTTAAGGCAGCAAGTGAGTTCAGCAAATCAATAAACCGTTTTGATACCCATGATGATTTTGCTAGTTTTAACTAGACAGACCGGAATAACTCAAAATTGTTGAAAATGACGAGTCGAATCATTGGAACATAATATCTGTTTGTATGATTTAATGTTGTTTACTGTCCGGCTGATGCATCCTCTTAAACTGGAGTTTTTGTACTCTTATTATAGCAGCATAAACCATTGACTGTGAACTTCATCAACTTCTGTTGCTTTGTTCTTAAAGATGTTAAAACAAATTTATTGACTATTACGCCTCCAAGGGGATATTAATAGGACTAGTCTTTGTTTGTTTCAAGTGTGTTGTTATTTGTAATTTTTTTGAGATGGCGTTACTTCTCACCGTCGCCACCGAAACTGCAGCCATCAGTTTAGCCAACCCCGAAAGCCGCTGCCGAACCATGCAATCACATGTCACTTCAACATTTGGCGCCGCCGCCACGCACCTCCTTTTATTGGTGCGCCTTCGTTTTGCCTTTTCGTGGGGATGCTTGAAATTACTAGCCACACCTTCCCATCAAATTAGTTTTTTGGTTCATGTCAGATTGCATGTTTTAAGGTTTTCTTCATGGCTGAAAAGTACAACTATATTGATGATGCTATGGCACCACCTGGTCCACCTCAGTGCCAAGCTGCTCACCGTCCTCCATCAAGCCGCTCAACCGCCACCTCACTGCAAGCCTTCTTCAAGACTATAGTCCCATGCTGCTGGTTATCCCTTGAGCCGCTCCTTTGCCGCACAGATCTGACTACGGTTCTCTATCGTAGACTTTGAGCTGAGCC
Organism: Flaveria sonorensis; assembly: GCA_025506505.1. NCBI lineage: Eukaryota > Viridiplantae > Streptophyta > Magnoliopsida > Asterales > Asteraceae > Flaveria > Flaveria sonorensis. The sequence goes on along the minus strand of CM046425.1, from coordinate 49,665,118 downwards.
ACTCTATCTAGTAGGACTATGGTCCAGTAGCCAATAGTCGTGTTGTGCTTACAAGACTACGATCAAAATTAAAACTAATATCCAAGGACTGTGTGCTAAACAAAAACCATCTATTGAAGCTTTGCAATAGAAGCCAACGAAACAGAAGTCGAACGAACAATAGCAAGATCAAAATTAAAACTTAAATATTTACACATTTACAAAACATAGTTAAATCTTATGGTCCGGTTTGATTTTATATGCCCGATTTGTGATATAAATGTAAACCAAACCGTTTGCTATGGTTTGAAAATTTTGGAACGAACCAATCGAAAGTAACAAAAAAACCCGACTGCGAATCCAAACCGATGAACGGTTTCACGTTTTTAGTAAACATCTTTACTTTTCATTGGTAAAAATCTTCTCTTTATGTGGTTATTGTTGTTATTATTATTATTATTTTATATTTTATATTTTATATTTTATATATGATTTGAGACAAGAAAAAACCCCTCGTATCACACACATTTAATAAGCTCGTGTTAGAAAAATAATATCCTTCTGGAAACAGGTTTAGCTATCGAACATAAATGCAAACCAAACAATGAGACGTATGTGTCATTAAACGTTACCACATAGTTTCTTATATACATGTTTTCCATGCGAACAAGTATGGTTCTCCTGCACCACTTGCTGCACATCTTTCTTCATTGGTGAAAACTCAAACACATGGCACACTTCTATCGGTTGAAATATTTTGAAAACGACAGGTTTAATTGTTGTTTTCTCAACTTATCAGTACTATTTTGGTGTTTTCCGTTATATATAATTATATTCCATGAACAAAACTAATAACTACAAATCTGGATTACATCCTTTACAAATTAAACACCTTTTCCACTCATTCTTGAAATGTGTCTTTGAATCCTCAACATGCTAGCAGTTTTAAAACTAACCTCTAGCGACGAGGTTGATCTTGTCGTTCTCGTCGTTGCTGTTTTGTTCTCCATCTCATGGCTCGTATGGAAGTTGAAATCCCACGACAATGGCCCCGGTGGCACCAGCCTGTCACTTCCACCGGGGCCACGAGGGTTACCAATACTAGGCAACCTCCTATCTCTTGACACCGAACTCCACTCACACTTCGCCAACCTTTCAAAAACCTATGGTCCAATCATGACCCTTTGGCTCGGTACAAAAGTGACCATCGTGATCTCCTCACCGGTCTTAACCTGTGAGGTGCTAAAAGTTCATGACACCACCTTTGCCAACCGCGCCATAACTGTTGCCAGTAAGGCGTCCTCATACGGGCCCAATGGCCTTGTGTGGTTACCCTATGGGGATCAATGGCGAATGTTGAGGAAGATTTTAGTTAGTCAAATGCTTAGCAATGAAACATTGGATTCCTTTTACGACCTCAGACGAAAAGCGATCAGAAACACAATCAAACAGTTGTATAACATGCCCACTGGGTCTCCGGTGAACATTGGGGACTTGATGTTCATGACCATTATGAATGTAGTTATGGGCATGATGTGGGGTGGCTCAAAGATGGTAGAGGATGGTGTAAGCTTTGGAGTAGAGTTTAGGAAAGTGATCAATGAGATTACAGTGTTATGGGCTAAGCCAAATTTGTCTGATTTTTATCCTTGTTTAGCGTGGTTCGATCTACAAGGGATTGAAAAGGATATGAAGGCCGCGAGAAAGAAGATTGATGAGATCTTTGATAGAGTTATTGATCAAAGGAGGAGGATTGGTGGTGGTGAAAGTAAAGATTTTTTGGAGTTCTTATTGCATCTCAAAGATGATGGAGATTCTAAAATGCAACTCACCATGAGTCACGTCAAAGGCTTGCTCTTGGTACTTCATCTCTCTCTTATTCTCTCATTATGGTTAACCATGATTACATGGGACTCAGTGTTAACTCAATAGTGTTAACAATGATGCATTGGGTCTGGGCACCTCAAAATTAAGGGCCCCATTAAAAAAAATAATAGACTTGTATTTTTAAAAAATCACAAATCCACAAAACTTTAAATTTTTGAGTCTAACTACAAATTCATAAAGCTCCATTAAAAAATGAGTATTTCATTAACGAATTTACATCATATAAAACTAGAAAAATAAATAAAATCAAAACATCTATACATACACTATATAAAAAAAATTTAACTCTGCAAACTATAAAAGTTTTAGTTTATTATTGCCGGTCTCAAGATCAAATAAAAAATGAGGGTTTTAATAAAAAAAAATTTGGAAAGTGCCCTATTTTCTTTTATTTGATTGGGACCATAAAAAACGTTGAGCCGGCCCTGATGAGGCTATATGATATCTTGTCCTATAGTTTTTGTCACACGTCAAAAACCAATAGGATGTTTCGTTGGATTTACTTATCACATTTCGTTGTATGTATGTTTTCATCAAATAGCCCAAAGATGTCGAGTCACTCTCGCTAGACTTATCTTGAAACACGTATTAAAAAAATCTTAACTTTCAGAAACGGGTTTATAATTTCACAAAACACACTTGTACCTTACACTATGCAATATTACATGGACTTCTCAAATTCATACTAGACTTAATGATCGCACACTGTCAACACGTCTCCTGTCCTGTCTTCTAGACAGCAATTGCTCCCAACCCTTACACCTAGAAAATTTCAAAACATCTTAATTTGTTAAATTATGAAAACTCACTTTCCATTCTCACTTTCAATTTAAAATATTTATTTAAAGAAAACACCCTTACTACTTATGGTGATTAACCCAAACCATTGACCACGTACGCAGCAACTGCAATAGGAAAAACTAAATGTACCGAATCGTTAGGTTAAAATTTATAAAGATTACAATGAACCCTATAAACCTAAACAGGCCTATAAGCTCATACGATAAACCCTAATATACAATAAATACTTCTCAAATCTAATGGCAATGAATCTACATAAACACGTATATAGATTTAAGTATAAGTACTCATTCATATAAGCTTTCTATAGTAGGCTCATTTACGCAAAATAAATTCATATAAAGCCATCTACACAAGCCCATCAACATTAACTTACTCATATAACTTATTTACATAAACTCATATACCACACACCAAGTCGATCTACTCAAATCATTCCAATTATCAAAGCACACGACTTAACACGCGTACGTACTGCGTACATAAATAACAGACGCACATGATTAGTATAACATGCATACAACTTAACCACACCACACACATGCAATCATAACCATTACCCACAACATTAACTCATGCAAGCTACATGTAATGAAGATCCTAGGGGTCTGTGTTTGAGAGAGAATTGAATGAATTCAAAGATGCATTAACAACAAATGAAAGTTTACATGGGTATTTATACCCTTATGTTTCTTGGGGTTCAAGTAACATAACTACCTCTTAACCGACTTATGCTATAACAATAACAATACATAATAATAATACTTATGATAACAAGAATTATGATCTAACATTCTCCCCCCAAATTTTTGATTTCTTCTGCTAGGTCTTTAACCCAATAAGGCTTCTCATTTTCATAAACTTGATCCTTGGTAATGCTTTAGTGAGTATGTCAGCTCTTTGCGTTTCTCCACTTATGTGATTCACTTGAATCTGCTCATTTTCTATGCATTCTCTGATAAAGTGATATCTTGTGTTTATATGTTTTGATCTTCCATGAAATACTGGATTCTTCATGAGTAGTATAGCTGACTTGTTCTCAACTTGTAGTGTTATCTTCTTTGGTTCTTCTCCTGTAAGTTCACTTAGAAGTCCTTGTAACCATAATGCTTGACATGCTGCTGATGTAGCTGTCATAAATTCTGATTCACACGATGATAGACTTGCTACTGTATTTTGCTTGTGACTTGACCATGTAATAGGTGCTTCATTGTAGTAAAATATAGTTCCTGTTGTTTCTTTTCCATCATCTGCGTCTATATCATAACTGCTATCGCTAAATCCAATGATCTATTTATTTCTTCCTTTAATGTATTCTATTCCATAATCTAACGTTCCTTTAATATATCTTATCAAATGCTTTACTGCTTGCATGTGAATTTCTCTTGGTTTCTCCATGTATCTACTTACGTATCCAACGACGTAAGTTATATCAGGTCTTGTATGCGTGAGGTATCTTAAACATCCAATTAACTTTCTATATTCTGCTGCGTTGACTAAATCACTTTTGTCTTCTCTTGTCAACTTTAAACCTGCTTCCATTGCATACTTTGTTGGGTTACAATCTTCTAATCTTGCTTCTTTAAGGACTTTCTTTGCATAGGTTGATTGCTTTAGCTTTATCTTTCTTGCTTCTTGATGTATTTCAATTCCTAAATAGTACGTAAATGGCCCTAGGTCACTCATTTCAAACTTTCCTTCCATTTCTTTCTTGAAGCTTGCTATATCCTTCATTGAACTTCCTGTCACTATGATGTCATCAACATAAACACCAATTATTATAGTAGTGTTCTTAAGTGTTCTCTTGCAAACTGCTTGTTCTTGAGGACATCTTTTAAATCCAATTTCCTTTAACGTGTTGTCTAGTCTAAGGTTCCATGTTCTTGGTGCTTGCTTTAAACCATATAAAGCTTTCTTTAACTTATAGACTAGTTTCTCCTTTCCTTTCTTCACAAACCCATCTGGTTGTGTTACATATACGTCTTCCTTTAAATCACCATTAAGAATGCTGATTTTACATTTAAATGATGTACTAGCCATCCTTCTTGTGCTGTTATTGCTATTAGTAGTCTTATGGTTTCCATTCTTCCAACGGGTGCAAATACTTCATTATAGTCTATACCTTCCTTTTGTACATAACCCTTTGCTACTAACCTTGCCTTGTGCTTGGTGATTTCTCCATTTGTATCTTTCTTGACCTTGAAAATCCATTTTAAACCTATTGCTTTTTGATTTGTAGGAAGTCTTGTGAGTGTCCACGTATTATTCTTTTCTATTGAGTCAAACTCACCTTCCATTGCTTTTATCCATTGAGGATATTCTGCTGCTTCTTTATAGTTGATTGGTTCTTCATCATATGCTAGGTATAAATATGTTCATATTCTTCTGGTTTGAGAGGTCTAGTTTCATTATAGATGTTGCTTAGTGATCTTGGTCTTTGAACTGGTCTATTTAATGAACTTGGTGAACTATCAATTTCTTGACTGTCCACGATCGGTTCTCAACGTCTTGAGTTTATGCCTTGTTTCTGTTTGAGATTCATTTATAAGCTTCTTGAAAATATCATATACTTGATCTTTTGACTTAAGCATATAGATCCACATGTATCTTGAATAGTCATCGACTAGTAAAAAGAAATAATTGTTACCAGCTAAGGATGTGGGTGAGATCGGTCCACATAATTCTGCATGTACTGGTTCTAGAGGTTCTTCGGCTCCAAACTTTGCTTAAGAGGGAAATGGTAATCTACTTTTCTTTCCCACGATACATGCATCACAAATCTGGGTAGGATGGCCTATTGTGGGTAGTCCACATGCCATACCCTTAGTACTTAGCTACTTTAACGAATTAAAGTTGATATGTCCCATACGTGCATGCCATAACCATGTTGGGGTGTCTATACTTGCTTGTAGACAAATTGGACTTGCTATTCTTAATTTAACTTTGTAAAGTCTATTCGTTGCTTTAGGGACTTTCATTAACAAATAGTCATGAGGATTAAACATTCAAAGATACTTATCTTTCATAACAATCTTGTATCCAGTTGCAGTAATTTGCCCTAGGCTTAAGATGTTGCTTTAAAGGTGTGGAATATAGTAAACATCGGTGATTAACTTCTGTTCACCACTCTTGCATTCCAATAAAATTGATCCTTTTTCCTTTTATGTTGACACATGATCCATCTCCAAACTTGACATTTTCTGTTATTCTTTCATTTAACTTTGTAAAATAAGAGCGTTCGCCTGTCATGTGATTGCTAGCTCTATTGTCCAAATACCATATTCCATCTTTCGTGTTATCACCTTGATAACATTGTGGTAGGACTTTCGTTTCATCTAGAACTACTGCTTTCTCTTCACCAATAGTCATAAGTGATGTAGGGTCTTCATCCTCCATTACAAGGTGAGACTCTTCTTGCTTACTTTAAGGTTTAGGACATTTGGATGCGATATGTCCTAGTTTATTGCAATTGTAACACTTTACATTGATCATATCTCTTCTAGGTCGGTTGTTGTCAAACTGACGCTTCTTAGTGAAACTCTTTTCATTTCTTTGATCTCCTTGGCCATTCTTGTCAAAGCTTATCTTCTTGTATCTTTGAACCTTGCCGTAGTTGTTGAACTTCCTAAAGTTCTGCTTACCTCGATTCTGATTGTAGTTCTTTTGGTTGTTGTAAGGCTTTTTCTTGTACCTTATAAACAACAGCTTCTCTTGACCTGTAAGTCCTACTTTCTTCTCTTCTCTAGACTTAATTCATTCCTCGTAGGCTTTAAGTCTTCCAATTGCTTCGGCAAGTGTCATTGTGTCCATATCTGAATGTTGCTCTATCGATGCAATAATTTACAAAAACTTATCGGGTACTGAATCTAATAGTTTATGTACTATGGTTGCTTTGTCAATCTTTGTTCCTAGGCTCTTTGACTTTGTGTTTATTGCGCTTAATCTCTCGGCAAACTGATCTATGGTCTCTGTCTCTCTCATTGAAAGCATCTCGAATTCTGTGGGTAATGATTGAAGTCTAGCCTTTTGAACTCTATCAATACGAACGTGCCTTGTCTTTAAGGCTTCCCAAATACCTTTCGCTGTAGTATGAGATGGCACTTGCATCACCATATCTTCGGGTATTGCTTGAAATAGATAGGCAATCATTGTCCTATCTTTCCTTTCATCTACTTTTGTACCTTCTCGTGGTTCAATTGCTTCTAAAAGGTTATTGGCATTCAAAATTGCCTTTACACGAACAAACCAAATCGTGTAATTTGTAGATGTTAACATTGGTGTTTGAAGACTAATAGAGAGTGTGTCCTTGCTGACAGTCTCTTCTTTATTCTCTTTCGTCATCTTGAGTTTTGATGGGGACTTTGTCGGTGTCTTCTTCTTTTTCCCAATTGTTTAACGTACTTTGAACTTCCCAAGGCTAATGAAGCTTGTTTGACTTTCCCTTAGTCAAACTTGAATTAATTTTGACTTTTCTTTCCTTTAAAATCAAAATTAATATTTATTTGGTTTATTCTTAAAAATAAACAAAACTTAATATTTTGTTTTATTCCAAAATATCAAAATTTTGTTTTAAAAGAATTCACCAAAAATAAAATATTCCTTTAAAATCTATTCCTCCAAATACTCGGTCAAAATTCTCCAAAGGAATTTGACTTTCTTTTATTAAAATCTAAATTAATCTTCTTACCAAAAACTACTGTTGACTTTCAAAAAAGTCAAAATTGACAAAAACAAATCCGATGATATCGTCCCTGCAATCGTCCGAACACAACAAATCGATTTTGTACGCCTTTTTCAATTGCTGAATCTTGTACTGTAATCGCTTTGGATTCATCTTACTAATGATCGAATACTTGATTAAGAACGCAAAATGTTTTCATTTTTCTTTTCGCTTGAACGGTTCGGAAATAAAAGAAATCCTGATCGATACTTTTTTCTTTTGATTTTGAAGAACGTTTCTGAAATCGATTTTACAAAATTGATTCTTGAAAGCGTTGGAGGGAATCGGATTGAATCGTAGTTCCTGAATCTTGATTTCTTGTTCTGATTTTTTACGTCTCGGAGTCGCCGGATTTTTCTTAAAACTCTGATCGGTTTCTCAATAACCGTTTCTGCGTTTCTAAATCAATTGATCTCCTATGATCAATTGATGATGGAAATGGTATCTGAAACAACAAGATGCTTCTCTGATATCGATTCAATTTCAAGTCTACGCCTCTGTTCCTATGCGCAAAACAAATGAAACACGATCGGTGTATTCTTCGTGAAATCGAATGAAGATGGTGATCAAATCTAAATCAACAAACACTCAAGTCTGTAAAACAGGTACCAAGAATTGATGAAGAAGAAAGAGTTCAAAATTTTATTATTGAAGAAGATGAGTTCGTTAACCATCTTAACGACTCCAATATAAGGACCAAAAATTTACAACAATAGTCCCTCATTTATTTTGGAACTACAAATGAAAACTAAAACCAACTAACATTCTCCCCCCTAATTTCAAAATACACATTATATCAAATTCTAAACACCAAGCATGTATCTCATCTCAACAAACTTGACCCTGGGAAGCGGCTTGGTCAAAACATCTGCCCTTTGCATATCTCCAGTAACAAAATCAACCTGAATTTGATCCCGCTCAATACATTCCCTTATGAAATGAAATCTAGTATGAATGTGTTTAGATCTTCCATGGAAAACAAGATTTTTCATCAAAGCAATTGCTGATTTGTTATCCACCAACAATAACACCTTAGCTTGCTTATTTCCTGTCAATTCCTCGAGCAAACTATTCAACCACACTGCTTGGTAAGATACAGAGGTTGCAACCATAAATTCTGCCTCACAACTTGATAATGCTACTGTCTGCTGCTTCTGTGAATTCCACGAAATCACGGACCCATTATAGTAAAAAACATTCCCTGAGGTGCTTCTATCATCTTCACTATCAGCTAAGTGATTACTATCATTATAGCCTACCAAGTTACCTCCTTCAATTCATTTGTATTTAACGCCATAGTGTATGGTGCCTTTTACATACCAAATTTTAAGTGGCCTCTCTTGGACTTTTCATGAATCTGCTGACATATCCTACTGCAAATGCTATATCAGGCCCGGTTTGTGTCAAATATTTGAGAGAACCAACCAACCTCCTATAAAGAATTGGATCTACATCCTCTCCCCCTTCATTTTTAGACAGTCTCAATCCAGGCTCCATAGGCACCTTTACTTCATTGCACTCCTCCAATCCTACCAGTCTGACTAGTTTTACAGCATAACCAACCTGTTTCACTTGTATCCTTTCTTCATTTTGCTCAACCTCTATTCCAAGGTAGTAACACAAGAAGCCTAAGTCAGTCATTTCAATCTTAGCTTGCATTTGCTGCTTGAACTTGCTTATCTCAAGCTGATTGTCTCCTGTCACTAACAGATCTGTTGGGGTTTTCACAAGTTTATCAGAATTATTTATCCTTATAAAATAAATAACGTAGCGGAATTAGGATGAAAAACTTATTACAGTTAATATATATAAACCAATTTATATATCTGTTAAAAACCTGTAATGGATCGTTATATGAAAAACATGCTTACAAACAATCATAGGGTGTTAAGAATTCTACCTTTCGAATGGGACAGAGGAAGAAGATCTTTGAACAACAGCTTCCAAAGTAGGAGGCCTCAAGCTTGTCTACCCCAAGCTTCCAACAAAACACCAGATTGCTAGGATTTTCTTCACTTAAACGAACTCTGTTCACTGTTCTCTTCGACCGATCGAGAGAGCACCAACAGGAACGCTGATCTGCACCTTTTGTGTGTGTTGTAAGTTATCAGAGAGAGTGGTTGATTGCAATCATATATTACACGTCCTATGAAACTGAATTTCAGAGTGAGAGAAAAGTGGGCGGGACCCATCCCTTTAACCCATCCGCATTTCTTTAATATTTATCTGCATTAGTAAATGCGGATGAACAACCTCTAACCGCATTTGTAAATGCGGATGAAGAAATTTCATCCGCATTTCCCAAATGTACATCCGCATTTGTAAATGCGGATGAGTAGTTCCATCAACATTTCCAAAATGCACATCCGCATTAGTAAATGCGGATGATCAGTTTCATCAGCATTTCCTCAAATGCTCATCCGCATTAGTAAATGCGGATAAAGAAATTCCTTCAGCATTTCCACAAATGCACATCCGCATTTGTAAATGCGGATGAGGAACATTCATTCGCATTTCCTCAAAAACACATCCGCATTAGTAAATGCGGATGAGTAACAAAGAAATGCGGACAAAAAGACTTGTATTGTTTGTTCAACCATTTGAATAATAATACAAAGTACTCTCTCTCTCTCTAGAATAAATTATCCATATAATTTATTCACAACACTAGTACAAATATCTAGAAAGCCAATTTCTAAATACTTCAAGTGTCAATATTGATTTATATGATCATATCATAAAATAAATATTGTGGGTGTTTGTCTAGCTTGTTATTAGGTATGACCTGACTTGGATCATAATGTACTAGCCACATCAATTCAATATGTGTCTTGGGCAGACCGTTCCCAACAATCTCCCACTTGCACTCGATACATAGAGAATTGATGCAAGTAGTAAATACCTCCTAACAACGGTTTACTACCCCTAATATGCATGACGAAGTGCCATTCAATAACATCATCTTCCTCAAGTCCCTTACTTGAAAATGATTTAGGTGAATCTGTCATTTATCATTTTATTATAGATGTTATGTTAAATCCAGTGACACAGAATGATCATTCTCTTTTGATTTAACTTTATCAGGCCTTAGATGTTATACTCTCAATAAATAAGAGGAACAAATCCGATCTTGACTCCATACGTTTCTCACAATCACCTTGTATCACACCTGAAACTAGCCTTATGTATTGTCCATATTTCAGAACAGCGAAAAACTAGATCAAAGTAAATATTTTATGAATATCAAAACCCAATATGTATCTCAGGTCGGAGGATACAATGATATTCGCCTTTACTCAAATTTACTTATGATCAATTACATAATTTCATGCGGTAAAACTTGAGAGCGGGTCAGTACAATATTTGTATACCACAAATATCTATGAACCTTGGTAGCAACCTCTTGCTCTATATTCATACCTTATGAATATCCACCAATCCGAGTTCATAATAGTCTTACCTTTATATTTGTTCCCACAAATATGACCGACTACGGACATTTAGAATAATAAACATATTCATGGATCTAAAAATGATAAAATGGAACATAACTCATAGTATCATAATCATATATATATATATATATATATATATATATATATATATATATATATATGAGCAAAATAACAATTGTTTCGATGTTTAAATACTAAATAGATCAAATCCAATCACTAGAATATTGAAGTCCTAAGGCACAAGTATGACTCTCATGCTTTGGCCTTTCAAGGAGATTCGTGAGTGGATCCGCAATATTTTGATCGGTGTGAACTTTACGGATACATATCTTTCCTTTTTCAACTTCAACTCTTATGTAGTTGAATCTCCGCTCAATGTGCCTTGTCTTTTGATATGCACGGGGTTTTTGATTTGAGCAATCGCACCCTCGTTGTCACAAAAGATCTCTAGGGAATCTTGAATGGTAGAGACTACCCCTAGATCGGCAATGAATTTCTTTAACCATGCAGCTTCCTGTGCTGCCAATGAAGCGATGATGTATTCCTATTCTCGCATCCATGTAACCCTTTACACCGAGTTCCTATTCATTCGTATATTAGAAACTATCCTTAGTCCTCCTAAGGTATTTCAATATACTCTTAACATCCATCCAATGGCTATTTCCTAGATTTGCTGATATCTACTTGTCATGCTTAAAGCGCATGACACATCCGGTCTAGTGCATATCATTGCATACATGATGGATCCTATAGCAGATGCATATGGGATTTCCCTTCATCCTTTCTTACTCATCCTTTGAGCTTGACATTGAGATGCACTCAATTTGTCCCTCTTGAATAGGTACCAACATTTCTTAAAGTTCTCCATCTTGAACCTTTTCAAGATTTTATCAATATATGCACTTTTGTTTAAACCTATCAACCGCCTTGATCTATGCTTATAGATCTTTATTCCTAAAATATAGGTGGCTTCACCAAGATCTTTGATGGAAAAACAACTTCCAAGTCAGGTTTTAACACCTTTCATGGTTGGAATATCATTTCCAATTAGTATTATATCATCAACATACAATACTAAGAATGTGATGATGCTCCTACTAGCTTTCTTTTACACACGAGCTTAATCAGCGTTCTTGATGAATCCAAATTTCTTGATCAATTCATCAAAATGTTGATTCATCCGAGTTAAGCGGTGGCACAACCAATTCCCACACTTGGTTGTCATACATGGATTGCATCTCTACGTTCATGGCTTCAAGCCACTTGTCACAATCCGAATTGGACATTGCATCACGGTACATAGTTGGTTCATCCGAGTCAACTACATAGCATCCATTCATGAAAAATCCATATCTTTTGGTGTGGATAGCTAGTTCTACCAGATCTACGAACGTTTTTGTGTGTATTGATCAACCACTTGATCATTATCAACAACCTCTTGTTGATTGCTAGTATCAACCAACGTGTATCGGCTTGTGGTTCTCGATCTCTCATAAGTTCCACTGTTCTATCGGTAGTTCCTTCCAGGAATTTTAGTTTCCAAGAACTCAGCCTTTCGAGCATAAATACCTTTTGCTCTGTTGGATTGTAGAAGTAATATCCCATCGAGTCTTTGGGATATCCTACAAAGATACACTTAGTGGATCGCTTTCTAACTTGTTTGGGGTGTTCTGCTTAACATAAGCTTCACAACCCCACACTTTTAATATGACAATGATGGGACCCTTCCATGCCATATTTCAAAAGGTGTCTTATCCACTTTCTTGGTTGGGGCCATATTCAGAATACGGGCGCGCGAGAGCAATGCGAAACCCCAAAATGACAAAGGTAGTGTGCTTCTAGCCATCATAGATCGAACCATATCCAATAGGGTTTTGTTTCTCCTCTCAGACACACCATTATACTATGGTATTCTGGGTGGAGTAAGCTGTGAGACAATCCCACAACTCCTAAGATGATCTTGAAAAGCATCACTAAGGTATTCACCTCCTCTATCCGAATGAAGAACTTTGATTGTTTTGTTGAGTTGATTCTCTACTTCATTCTTGAAGATTTTGAACGTTTCAAAAGCTTCATCTTTGTGTCTTACAAGTACACATAACCATAACGACTATAATCATCGATGAAGGTAATGAAGTGTCTTTCACCATTCCTTGTCATTGCTTTAAAAGGACCACATACATCCAAATGTATGATTCCTAATAAATCTTTTGCCCTTTGGTAGTACCACTAAAGGGTCCTTGGTCATCTTTCCTTATACAAGATTCACACTTATCAAATGAACCCTCTTCATTTGCTTCCAAAGACCATTCTTTTGAAGTGTTTGAATATGGTTCTTGTTTATGTGACCAAGACGACAATGCCAAAGATATAATTCACTTAAACCCATTTTAAGTTTCTTGGTGCTTGATTGGTATAACGATTTATTAAAGGATGAGTCATCATGAACCAATTCATAAATACCATTAAAAGGCATAGCCTTGAAATAAAGTATATCATTCATAAAAACACAAATACCATCGTTTACAAACTTTAATACATAACCGTATTGTTTCAGAAGGGAAACAAAAATATATTCCTAGTCAAACTAGGAGCATACAAAACATTCTTCAAAATGACTTCCAAACCACTTGAAAGCTTCAAGATATAGTCTCCTTGGGCTTCGACATCAACCTTTGCTCCGTTGCCCATGTAGAGACTAGTATCCCCCTTCTTAAAATGCTTATTTCTTTTGAACCCCTGCAACAAATTGCAAATATGAGTTCCACATCCGGTATCTAATACCCATGTGTTTGAAGAAATAACATTAAGTTCAATATGGATCATGAAAGTTGTACCTGAAGTCTACCCAGCATCCCTCTTGTTTCTCAACTCTTTAAGATAGATTGGACAGTTCCTCTTCCAATGTCCTATCTCACCACACTCAAAGCATGGATCGTTCTCCGTAACCTTTGGCTTCTTAAGCCTTGGTTTTGGTGGTCCCGCTTTAGTCTTTCCCTTACCCTTTCCTTTGACGTATCCTTTGCCTTTGGCAACATTTGCCTTGGGTTCAGGGTGATGCCTTTTCTTGTTGCCACCCTCATTGATCGTGAGAACTGTAAAACCCTTTTACCCATCCTGCCTCAGCTGTTTTGAGCATTGCATGAAGTTCCCCAATGCCTTGTCCCATCCATTCATGTTATAATTCATGATAAAGTCTCAAACTTCTTGGTTAGACCATTGAGGATCAAATCCGTGGCCAACTCTTTTGAGACGGGACAATTCAGCCTTTCGAGGCGATCATGTGGCTTTTCATCTTCATCATATAAGATGATACAGATTGGGTTTCTTCCATCGACATGCATGAAGAGCTCAAACCATTTTGAGGCGCTCTACTCTCGCTTGTTGAAGGAACATTCCTTCAACTGGGTAATCATGTCGTATGCCCCGTGATGTTCAAAATCCTTTTGAAGCTCGGGAATCATGGTTCCTAACATGAGGCAAGAAACTTGCACAGAATCCTCATTGTGCTTAACCTAATCCTCGTAGGCATCAACATCATCAATGTTGGGTTCATCGGAATAGATCGTCCAACACATATGATTTCTTTTCTTGCTTGAGAACAATTCTCAAGTTTCGAAACCAATCCATGAATTATTATGATTGAGACGATCCTTTTCCAGGATAGTTCTTAGTGACAGGTTATGGACGGTCAAGGAGGTAGCGTTGTTATTATTTGCGGCCATTAATACAATATAAACAAAGTTCAATTTTAGTATTTTCAAAAAGAAATTTAATTATTAATACCCTTTCATGTCTCATTGATATTAACAATTAAATCTAGAATCCAACGTTACATTCAAATAATGGTTAGGTGACATTTATCCCTTATTTAATTAACAAGGTAGTCAACTTTTGACAATTACAACCCTTTGCAACTTCTAGTTTATGGGATCGTTTAACATCTTTATGTTTTAGTCGGCATGTTTAATCCCATCAACACCTTGTACGCCATGCTTCGGTGACCCTATTCACATGGTTTCCAACTCAAGTTGTCCTACTTCACACACGTGTGAATTTACACATACAGGTGGTTAGGTGACCTTTATCCCAAAATGTTAAACCCACCTCAAACACACAAGTCCCTGAATGTGGTTAGGTGACCTTTATCCCACAAATAGTTCTCAAGTGATTCGATGTTGTATAAAAGGATGTGTTAAACTTGTTTAAAAGGGATTTTGTTTCCATTAGTTCTAGTTATGAAAACATTTTTTTCCTTACATTTGCATGCATTCAAATGTGTGGTACACTAGTGAACCAATTTTCAAGATTCTTTTAATAAAACCCAATTTTACTGCAAAAAATTAACCTTTAATAAACCATTTTATTACCCATTTAATGTTTCCAAAGAACCGTTTGCAGCTTGTTGTTGATTTGAATTGTTTAACAGTGCATATCCAAATATCACATGAACAATAAATTAAATCAACCATACAAGAAACACATACAACAACAAGTTCATAACCATAGCCAACTAATTTTAACATCACTTATTGACCGAACCAAGTGAGTTAATTAGGTCCTTCCTAAGGGTAACACTTGTGTCGGTGAACTCCCACTTGATCCCGCATCCAAATGTTTCAAGTGTCTACTTTGTGTTGTGATTCTTCCATTCGATTTGAGCTTCCAAATAGGCTTAAATTTCTGCACCAAACTCCTTTGGGCCTTTAAAATATGTTTTTGGTTATTGGGCTTAGATCTCATTAAGAGCTATAAAGCTCTTTGGGCAAAAAATTGGCCCAAACGAAAACATCCTGTTGCCTCTTCTTTTACAAAATTATATATCCTATATACATTTTCTAGTAAAAGTGAAATGCAACTAATCTTTTATTTTACATACCAAATGAAAATAAATAATTACATAGCCAATAGGAAGAACAAATACATTTAATTATTACAACCCTTTGAATAATAAATACAAATCACAACACAACCAACACGGTCTCGGCTAGGTTATGAACACCAAATACATATCCAAATATCTAAGCAAAAATCCAAGAGTTTCCCCTTGAACCACTGATTTTTGGTTAATGTAAAGACAAACCGAATATCATGATTCTTGTCAAACAACTAAATCATCCAAATGATTAAATTTTTCAAGATTACAATATGCATGTAAAGTAGATCTTGAAAATTCAGGGGAACATAGACCAGAATTTTCGGTCGTGTGGTGAATTACAGCAAGAAACCGAGAATTTAGTCCAGATGAAGCATGTATCCATATAACCGGCTCTTGATGCCATTGTTGGGTTTTCACAAGTTTATCAGAGTCATTTTATCTTTATAAAATGAAAAACGCAGCGGAATTAGGTGAAAACTTGTTACAGTTATATATATAAACCAATTTATATATCTGTTAAAAACCCTAATGGATCATTATATGATAAACATGCTTACAAACACCATAGGATGTTAAGAATTCTACCTCTCGAATGGACCAGAGGAAGAAATCTTTGAACAGCAGCTTCCAAGTAGGAGGCCTCAAGCTTGTCTACCCAAGCTTCCAACAACACCAGATTGTTAGGATTTTCTTCACTTAAACGATCTCTGTTCACTTTCTCTTAGACCATCGAGAGAACACCAACAGGACCACTGATCTGCACCTTTTGTGTGTGTTGTAAGTTATCAAGAGAGTGGTTGATTGCAATCATATATTGCACGTCATATGAACTGAATTTCAGAGTGAGAGAAACATGGGCGGGACCCATCCCTTTAACCCATCCGCATTTCTCTAATATTCATCCACATTAGTAAATGCGGATGAACAACCTCTAACCGCATTTATAAATGCGGATGAAGAAATTTCATCCGCATTTCCCAAATGTACATCCGCATTTGTAAATGCGGATGAGTAGTTCCATCAGCATTTCAAAAATGCACATCCGTATTAGTAAATACGGACGATCAGTTTCATCAGCATTTCCTTAAATGCACATCCGCATTAGTAAATGCGGATGAAGAAATTCCTTCAGCATTTCCACAAATGCACATCCGTATTGTAAATGCGGATGAGGAACATTCATCCGTATTTCCTCAAAAACACATCCGCATTAGTAAATGAGGATGAGTAACAAAGAAATGCGGACAAAAAGACATGTATTGTTTGTTCAACCATTTAAATAACAATACAAAGTACTCTCTCTCTAGAATAAATTATCCATATAATTTATTCACAACACTAGTGCAGAAACCCAATTTTTAAATACTTCAAGTGTTAATATTGATTTACATGATCATATCATAAAATAAATATTATGGGTGTTTGTCTAGCTTGTTATTGGGTATGACATCTCTTGAAACCCAATTCCATCAGAACTTCATTCAACTTTAGGTTCCAAACCCTTGGTGCTTGTCTCAGGCCATATAGTGCCTTTGTCAATTTATACACTTTTCTTTCATACCTTTTTCTTTCATACCCTTCTGGTTGTTTCACATATATATTTTCTCTTAACTCTCCATGCAAGAAGGCTGCTTTGACATCTAAATGATACACGTTCCATGCCTGCTTAGCTGACAGTACAAGTATCAATCTGATTGTTTCAATTCTTGCAACTGGTGCAAATGCTTCCTCAAAGTCTATACCCAATTGTTGCACATAGCCTTTAGCCACAAGTCTAGCCTTGTGCTTAGTCACTTACCTACAACATCCTTCTTCAATTTAAACAACCATTTCAGCCCATTGGATTACACTTTGGAGGCAGGTCAGTTAGGATCCAAGTCTATTTCTTTCAATTGCTCTAATCTCCTCATCTATAGCCGCCTTCCATTCCTTACTTTACAGCTTCTAAGTAGAAGTTGGGCACTCCATCATCTGATAATAGCAACTTAACTGCATCATCTTCCTCCTGTCTTTGACTTGCATGGATGGTCCTGCTATCTAGCATATAGTCTGTCAATCTATAGGGTAGAACTGGGACCCTTGAGGATCTTCTTCGCCCCAGCTCACTTGTCTGTCCTGTTTCATGGCTATGACTATTAAGGGCCGACGTTGCTCACTCTATGCTGCTTCTCATGGGTGAGTTTGCAGTTGATGATGCTATGGGATCTTGATAACTACTAGCCTGACCCCAGGTGTCTAACCCCGTGAAGCACTGTCCTGGCACCCAGAACTCCTCCATATTAGGTTCTGAAGTTCCTTTATCCACTTGGTTCAAGTGTTCTTGCTTCGAATTAGACATGTCTACAAGCTTGCCTTTGTTCATATCATACATTCGATGGGCTTTTGTACCCTCTTTCACACCCAGATATACCATGGGTGTACTCTTGTCATCAAGTTTCCTTAGTGTGTGAGTTAGTACCTTTACATGCCCTACACAACCAATGATTCTTAAGTGCTGCAACTCAGGCTTCCTTCCTTTGAGAGCCTCATATGGTGTGACTCCCTTTAGAGATTTGGTCTGAATTCGGTTAAGGATATTACAGAATGTCTGTCCCTTCAGCCCAAAATTTTTGAGGCACATTCATTCTTTTAGAATGCTTCTTGTCATATTCAGAATGGATATGTTCCTTCTTTCTACTGTTCCATTCTGTTGAGGGGTGCAAGGGGCTGTTAAGTGCCTTGTTATACCATTTTCCTCAAAAAACTATTAAATTCATATGATATGAACTCCCCTTCTCTATCAGACCTCAATGTTTTGATCTTAAAACCAGTCTCATTTTCTATTTTGGTTTTAAAATTTTTGAATGCTTGAAATGCTTGGTCTTTGCTCTTAAGCATGTAGACCCATATGAACCGAGTACAATCATCTACTAGGAGCAGAAAGTACCTATTCCCAGCTGGTGTGGTAGGTATTATTGGGCCGCACAGATCCATTGATAAGAGTTGCAGCGGGTTGTGAGATCTGAATGATGAAGCGGCTGGGAATGGTTGCCTTGAGTGTTTCCCCTCCATACATGCTTCACATAGTTTGGAAGGATGATAAATCACAAGCATCCCTTTTACCATTTGCTTCCTTGTCATTATTCTCAGAGAATCAAAGTTCACATGTCCTAACCTCCCATGTCATATCCAGGGTAGGTTGCTTATTTCAGCTTGGATGCACATTGGAGACCCAATGGCTAGCCTTGTTTTATATAGACGATTTAGTGATCTCTCTACTTTCACCAGCAATTTACCATCTTGCTCAAATAGCCATAGGAATTCCTTCTCCATTCTCACAACACACCCTCCTTCGGTGGCCTGTCCTAGGCTGAGGATGTTGTTTTTGAGATGAGGGATATAGTATACATTGGATAGTAGTCTGTGTTCTCCATTCTTACCTTCCAAGATTACTGATCCCCTTCCCTCTATCTCAACACAAGAGTTGTCCCTAAACCTTATCTTTCTGCCAACTGATCTATCCAAACTTGTAAACACCGTTTGATCTCCTGACATGTGATTTGAGGCCCCATTATCAAGGTACCAGTAGTCGCTTTTGCTAGAGCCTGTGAGATCATGCTCATAGCTGGTGGGGAGCACTTGCTATTCATTCAAGAACACCAGTTCTTTCTTGACCTCCATGTGGACATTTATTAGTAAGGTCGATTCCTCTATTTTGGCTTGAGTCAAGTTGGACTCTGTATCTTGCGTCTTTAAAGACGGGGATTCTGACGCATCATGGCCGAATTTGTCACACTTGAAGCACTTAATTTTTGATTTATCCTTCTTGGCTCTTTGGTTTTTCGATTGGCTTCGATCGGCATCCCTTCCTTTCTGGGTGGATCTAGTCTTATCACTGGTAGTGTGACTTTGGCCACCTTCTCTGGGTTCTTTGTTTTTGCTCCACTTTTTGTGCTTGGACTCATTGTCCTTTCTTCTTAAGCGCCATTCAGAGTAGGTCATCAGTAATTTTTCATCTTTGATGCTCGATTGTCTGTTCTTCATTCCGGTTCTTTCTTCAAATGCTTTCAACCGCCCAATTGCTTTTTGAAGTAATAATGTTTCAAGATCCACACATTGTTCAATGGAGGCAACAATTTGAATGAACCGTTCTGGCATTGCATCCAGGAACTTTAGTACAACAACAGAGGATGGATTTGATCGACTATTCTTCGTGAATTCTTAGAACCGAAGGCTCTAATGTCAATTGAAGATCCTAGGGGTCTGTGTTTGAGAGAGAATTGAATGAATTCAAAGATGCATTAACAAAAAATGAAAGGTTACATGGGTATTTATACCCTTATGTTTCTTGGGGTTCAAGTAACATAGCTACCCCTTAACCGACTAACTTATGCTATAACAATAATGATACATAATAATAATAATACTTATGATAACAAGAATTACGGTCTAACATGTAATCGACACCAATACTTTAAGTGGCGAATTATTCGTGAGCCCACAACATTAATTCACTCGTTACACTTTTAGTTCTTAAAATGAATGGTTGTTTGTTTGAAGGTTAAAATTTTCAAAGAGACCATTTTACCTTTCTAGTTAAAAAGCAATATAGAAACAGGAAATACCCACCCCATACCACCGGTCAATGTTCATTCTATTTTCAGTACCTCATTTGATAAACAAATTACTTTTAAGAATTAAAACCCTTAGTGATGAACACGTACCAAGAAAACAAAGAAACAAATACGAAAATATTATTGAGAATGAATACAATCGTACACAGTCATGCTAACTACTTATAACGACCTGAACTAACAATTTTAAAGAAATACAGAAACAGCCCTTCAACTTCTTGGAATTACAAACTAACACCAAAACTAACACTCCCCTCTAATTCCAAGAATCTCAACCAAGACTATCAACTCCCAACAAAAATCTAATTTCAATGAACTTTACTCTTGGCAATGACTTCTTTAACACATCTGCTTTCTGCATATCACCACTAACAAAGTCAACTTGAATTTGACCCCTTTCTATACATTCTTTTATAAAATGAAACCGAGTGTTTATATGCTTAGACCTCCCATGAAAAACAGGATTTTTCATTAATGCAATAGCTGACTTGCTATCAACCAGCAACACCACCTTACTTTGCTTCCTGTCAGTTAACTCCTCAAGTAAGCCATTCAACCAAATAGCTTGACATTCTGCAGAAGTTACAGCCATGAACTCAGCTTCACAACTTGACAAAGCAACAGTCGATTGCTTCTGTGAATGCCATGATACAATCGAAGCATTATAATAAAAGACATGTCTAGAGGTACTTCTTCCATCCTCACTATCTGTCATGTGATTACTATCACTATACCCAACCAAACCTCCTCCTTCATTACACTTATACTTGATCCCATACTACACTGATCCTTTCACATATCTGATCAGGTGTTTAACTGCCTTTAAATAAGCTTCTTTAGGACTTTGCATAAACCTACTCACATAGCCCACTGCAAAAACTATATCCGGTCTAGTTTGAGTCAAATACCTCAAAGATCCCACTAACCTCCTATAAAGAGTCGGATCTATACTTTCACCTCCTTCATCTTTAAACAACTTCAAACCAGGTTCCATAGGAATATTTGTCTCATTAAACTCTTCCAAACCTGCTAACTTTACAAGCTTAGTTGCATACCCAGCTTGTTTAATCTGAATTCCTTCTTTAGTTTGCTCAACCTCGATTCCAATATAATAGCACAACAGTCCCAAATCAGTCATCTCAAATTTGGCCTGTATTTGCTGCTTAAACTTGTCTATGTCCTTTGAACTACTCCTAGTTACTAACAAATCATTCACATATACTCCCAAAATCAACACTAACTCAGCTGTGTGTTTCACATACACTGCTAGTTCATGTTGACACCTTTTAAAACCCAACTCAAGTAACACTTCATTAAGTTTCAAATTCCAAGCTCTTGGTGCTTGCCTTAGCCCATACAGAGCCTTTGATAACTTGTAGACTTTGTGTTCACATCCTTTTTTCACATATCCTTCAGGCTGCTTTACATATACACTCTCTTTCAAAGTGCCATGTAAGAAAGCTGCCTTAACATCCAAATGAAATACTTTCCATCTCATCTTTGCAGATAATACCAATATCAATCTAATTGTTTCTATTCTTGCTACTGGTGCAAAGGCTTCTTCAAAATCAACTCCCTCCTATTGCACATACCCCTTTGCAACCAACCTAACCTTGTGCTTCATTACTTTAACAGCTGCATCCCTCTTTATCTTGAACACCCACTTTAAACCAATTAGATTACACTTTAAAGGAGGATCTATCAGAAACCAAGTCTTATTTCTTTCTATTACACTTATCTTTTCATTCATAGCATCTCTCCATTATGAACTTGCACTTGCTTCTTAATATGACTTTGGTTCCTCATCTTTTGTTAACAATAATTCAACTATCTCTTCTTCTTCTTCTTGTCTTTGAGTGTTGCGAGAAACTCTACTATCAAGCATATAATCAGATAATCTAGTAGGCAAAGTAGATACTCTTGCTGATCTTCTCAACCCAGTTGCTTCACCTCTAACATTGCGACCCTCTTGAGTGATAGAATCTGAATTTTCACCCTAACTTGTTGATAATGACCCAACATGTCCTTCTTGACACAATGGACTCTGTTGGTTCTCATCAACTTGTACAGAGAACTCTTCTGAACTTTCTTCCGAAGCCACACAGTTTTCTTCCGAAGCCACTCTTTTTTCTTCCGAAGCCACACTGTTTTCTTCCGAAGGTTCTTTTGAGCAATCTTTCCAGTTCCACTTTCTACTTTCTTCAAAACACGTATCTCTACTAATAATAATCTTGTTTCTAGCAAGATCATACATTCTATGTGCTTTAGTTCCTGCTTCAACCCCCAAATATACCATAGGAATACTCCTATTATCTAGCTTCTTTAAAGTGTGTGTCACAGTCTTAACATGACCAACACACCCAAAGATTCTTAGATGCTGTAAATCTGGCTTTCTTCCTTTCAGTGCCTCATAAGGTGTGCAATATTTTAAGGCTTTAGTTTGCACCCTATTTAGTATGTATATCGAGTGCCTTACTCCCTCTGCCCACAGCCACTGTGGCATATCCATTGCTTTTATGATACTCCTTTTCATATTCAAGATTGATCTGTTTCTTCTTTCTACTATCCCATTCTGTTGAGGAGAATAAGGGGCTGTTAATTGCCTACTTACCCATTCAACTCACAAAAATGATTGAATTCCTAAGAAGTAAACTCCCCCCCCCCCTTCTATCAGATCTTAAAGTTTTTATTTTGACATTTAGTTCATTTTCCACTTTCACTTTGAACCTTTTGAATGTTTCTAGTGCCTGATCTTTATTGTTAAGCAAATACACCCACATAAAACTTGAGTAGTCATCCACCAACAGCATGTAATACTTGTTACCACCCTGTGTCATTGGTGTGTTTGGTCCACACAAATCCATTGACACCAATTGCAAGGGAGTCTGTGATCTATATGCAGCACTTGAGGGAAATAACTGCCTGGAATGCTTTCCTGCTAAGCATGCCTCACAAACCTTTATGGGTTGACTGATCATAGGAACTCCTTTCACTATCTGCTTACTTGTCATGGCTTTCAAAGAGTCCAAATTCACATGACCCAACCTACCGTGCCACAACCATGGTAGACTGAGCAACTCTGCTTGAAAACACACATGTGTACCTACATTCAACCTTATCTTGTAAAACCTATTTGGGGATCTTACCACTTTCATGAGTAGTCGACCATTTTTCTCAAACAACCACAAAAACTCTTCTTTCATCTGCACCACACACCCTCCTTCGGTAGCTTGCCCAAGGCTTAGAATGTTGCTCTTTAGATGGGGAATAATATAGGCATCTGTTAGAAGTCTGTGTTCCCCTCCCTTGCCTTCTAGGATCACAGATCCTCTACCATCTATTTCAACACTAGAGTTATCCCCAAATCTAACTCTTCCACCCACCTTTCTATCTAATTGAGAGAAGATTGAAACATCCCCAGACATATGATTGGATGCTCCATTATCAAGATACCAGTATGCACCTTCACTGGAACTTGCCTCATCCATGTCAAACTATATGGGGACTACCTTTTGCTCGTTCAAGAACACCCATTCCTTCTTAAGCTCTGTGTGAGTAGTCATTAGTGAAGCAGGCTCCTCTACCTCTGCCTGAGTCAAATTTGCTTCAAAATCTTCTTGTGTTTTTGTTGATCCACATTCCGAGGCATAATGGTTGTATTTCTTACACTTGAAACACTTGATCTTCGATTTGTCTTTCTTGAACTTGTTTGCCTTTGACTGATCTCGACTGATCTCAGCCTTTCCTTTTTGGCTTAGTATCTTCTTGTCATTTGACCCTTCTTTGTTCTTACTCCACTTCTTGTTCCTCCCTTCCGAACCTTTCTTTCGAGACTGCCATTCTGAATAGGTCGTCAGAAGTTAATCTTCCTTTTCAGAGGCTTCTTTCTCCTTCATTCCCATCCTCTCTTCAAATGCTTTCAACCTACCTATCGCTTATGGAAGCAACATCGCTTCAAGATCTGCAAACTGTTCTATTGACGCGACAATCTGGATGAACCTCTCAGGCATAGCATCTAGAAATTTTCTTACAAGAACCGACTCCTTGTATGGTCACCCAATTCTGATGCCTTTGATGATAGCGCACTTAACCTTCCTGCGAATTCATCAATACGTTCACTATCTTTCATATTGAGGTTCTGAAATCCAGTTCTCAATGTCTACAATCTTGCTTTCTTTACGCGATCCGCCCCAACGAATCTAGTTTTTAACGAGTTCCAAATATCTTTCGTTGTTGAAAGGTTCGCCACCTGTAACACCATCACCTCAGGCATTGCCTGAAACAGGTATGCAATAGCTTCATTATTCTTTCTGGCGTCGACGACCGCACCAGTTGCTGGTTCAATTACTTCCCACAGGCCATGAACATTAAAGATTGCCTTCAATTTCACAGCCCATATGGTGTAATTTGTCGCAGTGAGAATTGGGCATTGAAATGGAATCTTTGTGTAGTTATCCCTTACTACAACCACATTTGGTTCTGCCATTTCGATCTCTGTTTGTAAGTTCTTCCAAATCGTGAATCCAGACCTCCGATTTACACCGATGAGCTTCGTTCTCCTTGAAGCTCTAATACCAAATGATGAATAGGTACCAAGAAAACAAAGAAACGAATATGAAAATGTTATTGAGAATGAATACAATCGTACACAGTCATACTAACTACTTATAACGACCTGAATAAACAATTTTAAAGAAATACAAAAACAACCCTTCAACTTTTTGAAATTACAAAACTAACACCAAAACTAACACTTAGAACGCGTTTGGTAAGGAGAATTCCATGTGATTTAAATCTAAATTTTATTCAAAAGGTTTATAAAATTAGTTAATTTGGCAGGACATGGTTATAGGAGGAACTGACTCAACCTCAAGTGCACTTGAGTTCGCCCTAGCTCACATGATCGATAAACCCGATATCCTCAAAAGAGCCCAACAAGAACTAGATACAGTTGTTGGTGAAGGCAACATAGTTGAAGAATCCCACATAAAAAACCTACCTTACTTACACGCGATCATGAAAGAAGTTCTCCGTTTACACCCCTCACTTCCACTCCTATTCCCACACAGTCCAAGCAAGACATGTGTTATTGGTGGTTACACGGTCCCAAAAGGAGCTCGAGTCGTTGTTAATGCATGGGCAATACAAAGAGACCCTGCGATTTGGGAAAACCCTTTGGAGTTTCATCCAGAAAGGTTTTTCGATCACACGTTGGATTTTAATGGGAATGATTTCAACTATTTGCCATTTGGATCAGGCCGACGATTATGCGCAGGGATTATGATGGGTGAGAGGATGTTTATGTATTTACTTTCTTCACTTCTTCATTCATTTGACTGGAGATCGGGTGAAGAAAAGAAGATTAAGTTTTCTGAGAAGTTTGGTACTGTAATGAGGAAGAAAGAACCTCTTATGGCAATTCCAACACCAAGACTGTATGGCTCGTTAATGTACGAGTAACACTACTAGAAAACTGTTGCTACTAAAAAAACAGTATGGCTTGTTTATGTACAAACAATGTGTGAATTGTTGTAGCATTAATCAATTACAGTTTGGCTCTTCGAGCGATCAAGTGGTTACTTATTTCAAGTCCCTCAAGACAATACAATTTTTGAGGGGTTAGCTATACATACCTTACTTAGTTATACTCCTTTTTCAAAAAGTAGTTTCATTACTTGTCTAACCTCGAGAAAAATCTTAAGTTTCAAAAGAATAATTTTAATATAACGGTATGGTAACATATTTAGAAAAATAAAAATATTCTATAAATAGTTGATCTAAGATTTTTTTTTTTAAATTAACGAAATTCTACAGCATTTCTTTTAAAAAACTTTGTAGAACGAAGTTAAAAACATCATTAAAAATAATTAAAAAAGTTTCTCTTTTTAAAACAAGATTTCTGTAAATATAAAACATTATCTCTAAGACGTTCAATAATCCTTTTTTAAATATACGTTGAAGTAAATTAAACAAAACACTTTTTTCTTTAAATTCCGATATAATCTCGACTTAAGCTTTTTTACGAAATGATTCTAAGTAGATAATAAGCCCGCTTGAGTTCTTCAGTACTATACACCCTATTACTGTGTGTGTATATATTAATAAAAATAAAAACAATAAAAGACAAAACAAATAAATAAAGTTAAAAGTTTTTAGTTTAACATATTAAGAGTGATATATATATATATATATATAAAAGAAATTAGATGTTATTATCTCCGATAAAAAATGACACTAATAAAATAACATGATACATATCTAACATTTGAAGGGACATTTAAGGAATTTTGCATATAAAAATAGAATCCTACGTACTTTTTTAAGCTTAAGTAAGGGTGTCGTACGACTAGTTACTGTTTCATCAAAACATCATAGGGGCTGCCATGTTTAACATGCTAATTTTAACGGTGTTAGCTTTTGTTTAATTTTTTTTAATGGAAATAACAATATGTTAAAACATTGGGGGATAAAAAAATGTAATTTCGATGAAATGACAAACGTCATCGAATCACGAAAAGAGTAACAACAATTCACTCAAGATATAATGAAAATCATTTTTGGAATAGTTTATATTATTTAGAATTAGATGCGTTTTACGTCCCTGAGGTTTCATAAAAATTGTTATTTGAATCCAAAAGTTTAAAATGTTGTAATTTGCATCCAAATGTTTCATTAAAATTGTCATTTGAATACATTTAGCTACACCTAACTAACACGGTTAACTTTCTTCATTAAGTTTAAAACATGAGAGTTATTTTAATAAAAGAATTACAAAATAAAAAACCAACTCACGTGAGAGTTTTTATATGTTTAGCTGCTTTTGATAATTGCAGATATTATTTAACTTTATAATAGTCTTTTATTGTTTTGTCTTGTTAATGTATTTTGATTTAGTAATCGTGTTACTTTTGGCAGTTTTATTAAACATAGATTTCTTTGTTTAAAGTTTAATTATGGTTATGATGATTGATATTTTATGATTATTATTCATGGGCAGTTATTGTCATGTTATTAATTGTTTTTATACTTGTATGAAAATCTGTATTTTATGGTTATGATTCAAATAATTTATATTATATGACTTGTTTGTTTATATATATATATATATATATATATATATATATATATATATATATATATATATATATATATATATATATATATATATTTGTTTTGTTTTTTCTGATGTTATAAATGAATAACTTTTAGTTAGTTATAATTATATTTTATTTTATATAATAGGGTTATTAGATTTTAATAATCCTAAATTTTATTTATTAACCGAGATTAATTCCAACTCGGGAAATGTTTACAGACACGCCCAACTTTAAGCTTATTTTCCTCTAAAGATCTCTTAGTAATGGATCGTTTGAGGAAAATAAACTCAAAGTTAGGGGTGTCTGTAAACATATTCTGAGTTGGGATTAATTCTGGCCAATAAATAAAAGTTGAGATTATTAAAATCTAATAACTATATATAATATAATGTTCAGAAATGTCTTTCTTGATGAAATAAAAGAAATGCTGACCTATCATTTTGATAAATTAAAATCGTAATGGTGATTACCAAAGGAGACTGAACGCCTAAAACTTATCACGTAGAGCTGATTTTTTATTTTGTAATTGTTTTGACTAAAATACCTATAACTTAATAAACTTAATGGCGTTAATTAGGAGTAGTTAAGTGGATTCAAATGGCAATTTTTGTGAAATTTTTGTATGCAAATGATAAATTTTAAACTTTTGGATTCAAATGATAATTTATATAAAATCTCCGGGATGTAAAATAAATTTAACTCTATTATTTATTCCATGTAAACAACTAATGTGATTATCATCCGACAATAAAACTACATTAGTTTTGTTACGTTACTTAATATAAATTAATACATGCTTTAACACAATTATATAAAATATATAAAATAATAAAAAATAATTAATGTGGTGACCAATCACAAATATAAAAAAGAGGAGTTTTTATTGTGCTTTACTTTACATTTAATCCATGCGTATCGTAAAGAAAATATATAATTGTAGAAAACTTGAAATCAAATTTGGATAATCTGAAAATCGTGAAGATCACTTTCAGATCGAAATTATTCGGTGGTTCACCCGAATAAATCAATCAGATACAACTCGGACGAGATCAAGAATTAGTATGTTGTGTTGTGTTATTTTCGTGAACCAGAAGAAGAAGAATTCGAGAGAAAAAGTGACCAAAATTGATGATCCAATTCGATTTTAGGGAGGCAACGGGAAAAAACTGTCATTTGGCAGTTTTATAGTTTTTTTATTTTATTTTACCAAAATAAAAAAATTTCCACTAGACCCAAGCCAGGGGCTCTGCCCCTTGGACCCCTCCAGAGGCTGCCGCCCCTCGGACCCCGCTACCAGGGCCGCTGCCCCCGAACCCCCGCCAAGGGGCCGTTGCCCCCTTAAAACCCCTATTACTTAGGGCCCCTAAAAAGATTTTCAATATCGAAGATCACAATAAACTCAAACAAACGTGCACTTCGCACCTTCTAATTAACTTGTTGATGGATATTATGATCATAATTTTCATTAGTTAATCTAATTACACTAAAATATCTAAAAATAATTATATGTTTATTGATAATCTCATTCCCGATGATAATAACTAAAAAATGCTAACAATATATGAAAAAAGTCTAGTCTTCTTGCAACAATGTAAACGGGAAAGGATCAAAGAATAAAAATAGCAAGAAAAAAATAAAAACAACGAGTACATCAAACATACATGAGGAACATGAAGACGTTGGTCCATGATACGAGTTTGGACGTTGTTAAGCAAGCTACCTTAGAGTTCTATTAGCATCCAAACTCGTGTTAATTACAGTGTGGAACAACGTGTTTAATTTATATCCGACTTATCTGATTAATTTTTCAATGCCTCTAACAATTTTATTTCAAATTCTTTGACCAGATCCTTTGAATAGTATGTACGTACATGTTAATTGTCTTTATTGTTTATTTTTTCTTTTTCAATTCGATGCTTGCCTACACTTACATTGTTGCAAGAAGAAGACAAGGTTTTATCGTTGTTAATCATTTTTTAGTGTATTTATCAGGGATGATCCTATCAATCTATATATATAATTATATATTTACTCTAAACATAGGGATGATGAAAAAATATAAAATATAATGGAAGCACAGAATATATATTTTTATGTTTGCGATTCTACGTCACATTAATTTTTTATTTAATATGTTTTATATAAACTCTAAAGCATGAAATATATTATGTAATTTAATTAACAAAATTATTGTAATTTCAATATCAGACTGTACTTACATTAAACTTGTTTATGTATGGAATATATCATATAAACCAATTCCAACACTTTTTTTTGGGCAATTGCATATATACTCTTATAAAACTTATTAATTGCATATTTATCCAAATCAAAACCAAAATTACATATATCCTCTTTCTTAATCTATTTTATTGCATATTTATCCAACTTAAAAATAAAATTATATATAAACCCTTCTTTAATAAAAATAATATTAAATTAAATTATTATGATATTTTATTAATAATATATTATAGGATTACTATTTTACTCATGACTATTTATGATTGTTTTTGTCATAATTTATTAGTTCTGTAACAAATTAAAAGTTTGACATTTTTATTGCATTTTATTATTGTTACTCTAAAAACTTGATAAAAAAATAGACTCAACATAAACGAATAAATTTATTAAAACAACCACACATAGGAAATTTTTTTAAGAAATAACTAAAACTCATTAGCTAAAGATGATTAAAAAACAGAAAAAAAAAACTAAAAAAAATGTAAAATGAAAAAAAAAAGTTAAAAATGGTGAATATGAATTTAAAAAATTAATATTTTTTATGCAGACAAAGGTAACATCGTCAATCTATAAATTATTTTTAATAAAATAAATCAGAATAGATAAATTTGAAAATTTTTTCATTAAGAAAGAGGATTTATGCAATTTTGGTTGTGATTTGAGTAAATATGCAATTAAAAAGATTAAAGGAGGGGATATATGGAATTTTAATTTTGAATTGGGTAAATACGCAATTAAGTTATTTTACAAGGGCAAATATGCAATTGTCCCCTTTTTATTTTATTATGTATGTATCTAAAGAAACTTTATTAAATTCTTATCTAATAAACCATTAATTATATGTTAGAGAATCTCTATCTTGTAGAATTAGTATTTTTATACCTAATCAATAAAAACCCTACAGTAGTACGTAACTTTTCTGTGTCTTCTTAGCCTTTTTTTCGTGTCTTTCTCTATTATTAATTATACAAAATTTTTAATTATTTTAAAAAAAAAAATTATGCCTCTCTCTTCTATTAAATATTAGTCATTTCTATATTTTTTGAAATATTTTTATTGAAAAAAAAAAAGTTAGGTTTCTTTATAAAACTTATCTATAAGCTAAACATTTCTTTCATTTTTAATAATATATTTTTAACAATAACTATATAACTTTTCTAGAATATAAATTAAAATACTATGTAACAAGTCATAAATATATAATATGTGAATTTTTATTACCAAGTATAATCTTGCATTTATGTTATTATGTAATACATGATTTTTAGAACATAGTGTATATATATACCCACATATCTTTATTATAATAAATAAAAATCTAGGATGCTATGTGATACAATTCTAGGTCTTCTCATACTAATTTTTATGATTTTTCTTATTAAACAATGATATTAAATAACAATTAAATCAGAAAAATATATTTTTAATATTTAAATATTACTAATTATCAACTTGTGGATGCATTAAATATTGTATCATGTGCATAAAAGGTTGTACATATCTTTCTTTTCCTTTTAGTTTTCTCTTTTTTAATTCAATACTTTTACATATTTCATAATTTATCCCTTACAATTTTTCACTATTAACTTTAGTTCTCAATACTTTTTATTTTTTACAAACATTTTGATTTACGGTCTAAATTTTGATAGTTAACACGTCATAACATACACATGTGATTCAGCATTGTTACGTTTATTTTTCTCATCTAACATCTCCGTTGTAACGAGCGAGTCCTAGATCGACTTAGTTATTGTTTTTAATGTTTTAGGTTGTATGTGTGTGGTTCAACGTTTTTATGTATACTTTGCTTTTGGCTTTATTTTTCGATGTTGATGGTCACTGACGGTGGTGTGACATTGATGCTATTTAGTAAGGTTTTACGCCTCCGCCGCAACGCGGGAGGCTTAATACTAGTTTAATATATATTCTAATTATAGATATTTATTATATCATTGACTAAATAAATTTAATAAAAAAATAAGTACTAATCTTTTATAACTTTGTTACCCTTGTGTTTCCATTCTGACATTTCCTAATCTCAAAAAGTCGAACATATGCAGATAATCAAAGTTAAGAGTTTCAATTAAAATTAAACACGCAAGTCTAGTTTCCAGCAATGCTTAACATTATCGCAAATGATCAATTGCTACAAACCAATATGAACTAACAAAAAAAGAATGCATAGAAAATTATGTGACGGATATACTTTAGCAAATATCAAACGTCTATTCAACATTACCAAAAGTAAATACAAAAGTACACTTTGAATTCATAGTTCATCGATCCCAAACCCGGCCATAGACACAAATCACAATTCGACAATAGCATATATAAGTACACAAATCAAAAACCCAAATAATCATATATCTACTAATCAGAAATGCACAAAACCAACTTAATTCAAACTATAGAAGAAATATAATGAGACTCACTCAATTTATAGTTCATTCCAAACCATGAAACTCAAAGGTTGACTGTTAGAGATATGATAAAACTTACTCTGGTCTTTAACGGCTTACTAACATAAACAAGCCTCATACTAATTTTGTTTTGACGTCATGGAATTTAGAACTGTCATTTATAGTGGATAATGTGATGTAAAATATTACACTTGAATAAAAGTTAATATATATGTGATCAAAATAATAAGTATATTATGAGTATATGTGTAAAAGTTTTCTAAGATAAGAATTTATCGATAGCACACTTAAAGAGCAGCTACTAATTTAAGTTAACGTAGTGTTACTAAAATTCAATCCACATGCTATTGTTCCATTTACAAAATCTAAATCGGACGTCTCATCTTTTCATCTTTGAACATTTTATCATGACCGATTCGCGAGATTGTCGCCTTCATCGTTTGGGAGGAGGGTGGACCTGGTTTCTTGTGACGGTCAGGAACCCGTTGCAAACGTGTGCAATGGCGAAGCTTGGTAGGGGCCGGGGGGGCACCCGCCCCCCCCCCCCCTTCTTTTTTTCATTAGTAATATAAATTTCCGGCTCGATAGTGTAAATTTTCGGCCCGATAGTGTAAAAGTTTTCATATATATAGGGTTCGCCCCCGCCCCTCATGGTGTGATTCAAGCTCCGCCACTGAACTTGTGTATAATAGAATCCACTGCCTCTAGTCGTCATCTCCGCTATATCTAGATTTAGTTCCACTCATTTAATTAGGATTATGTAATTGAATGACTTTTTTGTATTTTTAAAGGGTAATTTTGTCAATTTACTTGTATAACTTTTTAAGTTAACAGAGTTGTTTTTTTATAAAATAATAAGTTTTTAAAAACCTGAGAAGCTAGATACAAAAAAATCATTAATAAATAAAAATAACAAAAATGATCAAATCATGCGGAGGAAAACGATAATTAACGCAAAAAAATATATCCTAATTGTAAACAGAAACATGCTTATTGCAACTTTGATCGACGATCCCCATGCTACTTATATTAACCGTGATAGAACAGTTCATACTCACCGTAACTTTCCTCTTTACAATCTTCAATATCTTAACCCTACCCTCGATCTTCGTATAACTCTCCACCGGCAGCACTCCGGCAGCCACATCACTCCCAAACTGGCTGTTTCGGGCGACATCCGCCACCGCCAACGCATACGTAACGTTC
This sequence comes from Flaveria sonorensis, assembly GCA_025506505.1. NCBI lineage: Eukaryota > Viridiplantae > Streptophyta > Magnoliopsida > Asterales > Asteraceae > Flaveria > Flaveria sonorensis. The sequence continues at coordinate 49,631,817 of CM046425.1, read as the reverse complement.
AACCTCACCGTCCGCCGCGCCTCCGCCACTCCGCCGGGAACCTCCGCCACCCCCACCACCGTACCACAGTACACAAGACTCGAATCAGATCCCTCAAACCTAAACGCTGCAACGTTAGGGTTTTTCACGGAAACATCGGCTACCACCGTGAGATTCGCATCTCCGGCGGGTCGACCCGTTGAGTTGACCCGGTCGAGTCCGGTGATGGACACCGAGTTCAAGTTGACTCTAGGCTTTTTCACGTGGAAAACGGTGAACCCTAACACTAGCATCACGACCGAGATGATGAGTATTATTGCGGTGATGATGCCGCAGCAGATAGTGCGGTTGTGGAAGCGTTTGTGCTGGTGTTTTAACTCGAGAGATAAGGCTTCGTCTGCGGACAGAGGCGGTGGGAGAGGTTTGGGTGTAGGAGCTAGAGGTTGTTGTTGATCGTCGTCCGCCATGAATAATAATAATAATAATAATAATAATATTACATCCGGTGGAGCGATTGGTGATTTATGGTAGTGTGGGAGGTGGGAGTAATATGTATTGTGGAGTCCGGCAGTGACTTTGACCGTTGACTTGGAGGTTGGATAATTCCAAAGGTGAGAATTTTCTTATGGAATTGCAAGGTAGTGGAGGACAAACGAGGAGTAGCATCTATTTTATCTATATCTATATCTGTATTAGTAATTTTGTTTAAAATGTAACACAATTAAAATAATTTTTTAAACATTAACTACAAGTGTTGTATGTAATGATTCTTAAATTGCTCATGTTTAATAAACTTTTTTTAACTAATACATAATTTAATACACATTAGATTATTTATTTCAATTCATTAAATATTATTTTATTTATAATATTTTAAATTAATACATAAATTTACATGTACTTTTTATATACTTTATAACTAAATAAAAATTTAATCATTAAATATTATCTCATTTATAATATTTTAAATTAGTATCCAAATTTACATTTATTTTTTATATACCTTATAACTAAATACAAATTTAATTAAGTATTATCTTATTTGAACACTTAACTATATAACTACTAATATTTAAATAATGATACTGATAATAATAATAATAATAAAATTATAATCACTGCTTAAGAAAGGTCAAAAAAAGCTTGGTGACACTCAGCGTATTATGCCAGCAGACCTACTATATATAATAAATGAAAAAGATGATATACAGTAAAGTTGTAAGTATTTTTTATGTTAACACAATAGTTTTTTTTCTTCCAAAGTAATAAAAAATCTATTTTTTTTTCTATAATTTTACACTTAAACTTATAGTAATCTTTTTGAAACTAACCATTTAAACACTTTCTTAATGTTATCACAATAGTATTTTTTTTTTTTTTAATCACTTTACAGTTTAGCCATTATCTTTAATAAAGTTATCATTTACATATTCTTTATTTTTCTTGCTTCAATGATTCTTTTTTTAACAAAATTTCTTCTTATTTTTCTTTTTTTATTAGCGTTTCACGTGTAAATTTTTTACAGCTGGTTAATACTAATGTATAAATTGTCAAAATTAGTAATTTTAAATTTTACAACTCCAATGCTATGCATGGGTCATCCCACTAGTATAATCAAACATCTATGCGGTAAAAATATATGTTTTTTGTATTTCTAGATTATGATGGCACAAAATTTGTTTGTAATGTGTATTTTCATATTTTTATAGGGTGGGAGTGTTGGTACCCTCATTTTGGATCTCTAGACGTCCTTTGATCTAATTACATACAATCTATCTCTATTGATCCGTTCAAATCAAATTAGTCAATTTATGTATTTCTGTTGCCTGTGTAGAATGATACAACTTGTATAGTTGTATATGACTTGCGAGGAATGATAATAGAAAGGATGTTTTCCCTTATACGACGTGTATCGGGTTTATTAAGCAAGCCGCAAGTTGTTGAGTGCAATACATGTTGTATTGGTATTTTTGGTTGATTAAGATAATTAATTTTTTAATTTTTAGTTATTATAATCTTTAATTTGTTTATTTTCCGTCTGTTTGGCAAATTTATTAAAACATTTTATCAAACACATGAAGTGCTTATTGTACCAAGCAATAAGATAAACAAATATTGATCTAGCTTTGAAATTAAATTAACTAACAACACAAATAACATGTCATTATCTTAGACATTAAAATCCCAATATAAATCACCTACTCATCAAGGTTTTAGGAAATGAACAACATATGAAAAAGTGTACAAAATAAAAATCACATGATGCGTGGGAGATGCATTTCGGTCGTAATCATGCTACTTGAACCATCAAATTGATCTATTGCATGTGTAATTTAACTAGCTTATGTTTGTTGTTGATGATTGATTACCCCGTGATGAAGAAAATCATAACCTGATTAACAGTTCGACAATGGTCTTCGGGAAGGGTTTTGATGAATATCAGGTATCAGGTCCGTTCCAGTATTCCCGATCGGCTCGGTATTCTAAAATCGAACAACCTTAGCTAGCAGACCTCGGTGTTCTTGAAATCTCTTAAGAGGGATTTTGTTTTTAGATTATGAAACATAAATTCATCTGGCATTTTTAAAGGTCGTTTTAGATCATACAAAATGTCCATTTTTTCTAACTTTTTCATTCAAAATGTCTCTTTGACCAACTCATCCCCCAAACTGTCCCCACACCAACATGGGCATCCCAACCGTGAAACAGGTTCGTTCGAACCCACGATGAGCGTTTCAGAAGAAGCAACGCGTCCAAATAGGATTGTTACGAAGGTTCGTTCGACTTCGTAAGTTCGTTCAGGCGAACTTATGAAAGTTTGGACGACCATAAGTTTGTTCAAGCGACCGTAAGTTTGTTTGGATGAACAAAAATAGGTCCTTCATAACAACTCTATTTAGACACGTGTATTCATCCGAGCCGCTCATCTTGGGTTCGGATGACCCTGTTCTATAGTTGAAAATGACTTTGTTGGATGAGGACAATTTTTAGGGTTACTTAATTAAAGGGACATTTTGAAAAAAAAATAAAAAAATAAACATTTTAGGAATTTTCTCTTATTTTAATGCCCACACAATCTTCTTATTATTTCAAAATATTGTTATAATATAATGCTAGTTACCAACTTGGTTGTTGAATTGTGATAGTACCTTAGGCTTCAAAGGTTGTACTCTTAATAATTATTATATATTTAACATATTAATTATTATAAATATTATAAATTATAAACTTATTTGTGTATTATGGGTTGTACCTAATCTTTATGGGGTTGCATTCACTTTTGTTTTTTTATTACTTTTAAATGCAATGCTTTTATATTTTTTACAACTTAACCCCAATTTTTCATTTTCAACTTTGGTTCCTTATACTTTTTCATCTTTTATAAATTTTTCGTTTTACGTTTCGGTTTAAACTTTACGAGTCAACATGTGGTGTTCACCTTTATGATACAAGTTTTTCCGGCGTCGATGGTCGCTGATGGTGGTGTAAATTTGGTGCTACTTGACACGGATTTTTACCCACGCCGCAACGCGGGGGCCTAAATACTACTTATTTATATGTGCCAAATAATACTTGTATCAACAACCTTTTCAGCACTAACATTTTATCGATCAACAAGAACTATAATTAGCATTTACACAAGCACGTAGCCACCAATAGAAATATCCCTTGCAACTAGGGTTGTTAAAAATATCCAAATCCGAAACCGAATCCGAAATATTTGAAAATCCGAAATTCGGATATCAGAATTTCGGATATCCAAAATTCCAGATTCGGATTCGGATTCGGATAGTGTTTTGAGTATTTTCAGAATATCCGAAATGTCTGAAATATTTTTGTAAAAATTTAAAAATATTAAATATTAATTAAATATTTCGGATATTTTCAGATATTTTGGATATTTTAATGAAAACTTCGGATATCCGAAAAAAATTTCAATAAAAATTATTATATTTTTGTAAAATTTACTAAATAATACAACTTTTTTGAAATCCGGATATCCGAACGGATATCCAAATCCGAATCTGAAATTTCGGATATCCGAATTTGAACACCCCTACTTACAATTTGTCCTTGATAGAAATTTCCTATTATAGAAAGTTTGATAGTCAGTAATGTATTTTGTCTCCGTTTTGCACCATCAATTCTAAGGATCAGTTTCGTAAAAATATATATACCTTATGGGGTACTATTTAATATATATGGGTTAGAGTATTAAAATTCTAGCAATTCTTTCTCTTTTTTCCTCCCTACCCCCGTCCACCTCTTTTATCACTAAATCTTGGTTGTTCTTCAGTTTCTCTGTCCCATTAGCTTCCTGCATGACATCCTTTTTCTTTTCTTCTTTGTCTCACCCAAAATAGAGGATACATAACACATGCATATTATATCACACCCCAAAATACTAAAAAAAAAACAAGGCTATGAACAAATTGTATACTATAAGGTTACAATTGAAAATATGAAGAATTTACTACAAACATGATTCAGAATTTATAGATATTCATAAGAGTAATTAAAGCTTGTATTTTTCTTGTTTAAAACAAGTTTATATTGCTTATTTTATAATAAAAATTGTTGCGTTACATTATATATGAAAATATTGAAAAGTTGCAAAATTTAAGGTTTGACAGCTTTGGACAGATTCGCGCATTAAACTTTAGTGAGCTGTTTATCAAGTAGTTAGAAGACGTTTTTTATATGGTTGAAAAGATAAGTCTTTGAATTTAATTTATTAAAAAAATCATCAAAAACGAATTCGTTCTGAGGGAGATATGACTATGCGAAGTTGGCCCTGTGAATATGTTAAAATCCAAAAATTTAAGTTTGATGTGTTTAAGCAAAGTTTTAATGATTTCGTGTTTATTTGATATTTTAATCCAACTTAGATCTATGATTACTAAATAAAAATGTTATGTAATCATAGATCCAAGCTATTTATTATTGAATTTTGATAAAACAAAATAGAAAATGTATGAACATGAAGAACACGAAAACTTACTCGATAGGGATAACTTTTTGAATCTTCAAGAGAGGTGATATGAATTAATATTTGATTCTATGATTGCTTTAGATTTAGATTTTGGTGTGAAAAATAATGAGAATAAAACCCTCTATTTATAGTTAAAAAATTAGGGTTTTGGGTTTCAATTATGATAGCCTTTCTTAATATTTTATTAAAAAAATTCATAATTTTTAAGGGATAAAGGTGGGTGAACAAAATTTTATAGATAATTATGAGTTAGGTTTAGTTTAATTTATTAGCTATTAGATTTAGGATAATTACTAGTTAATTGTTTAATAATTTATTAGATATATATCACTTAAATGATTAAAATAATATTGTATATATAATTTTGAAATTATCCATGTATATATATATATATATATATATATATATATATATATCATTATATTTAGATAATTATAAGGCTTAATTTAATTAACTAAATATTTATCCTTTTAATAAAAGTTACATATGTAATCTTAAGTTATACATATATAAATTTTCACACTTATAGTTTTCATGTGTTTCGCTTATGTTGAAATTTAGATTTTTCTTAGACTTTGATAAATGCTAGGGCATTTCCAAGTTACTTTTTAGAGCAAGATCGAATATTTACACACATGTTATTATATAATCATATTACCATGTCATAATATCACAATAAATCACAATGTATAAGATAATTTACACAAATAGATTCTTGAATTCAATCAATGTTTATATATAGAAATACCATAATCATTAAAAGAGTTAAGCAAGTAGGTTAAGCATGAAAAATCAAGAATATTACAGTCTCCCCTAGTTAAGAGAATTTTGTCCTGAAATTCAACTAGCAGTGTATGTGCTATTTTGAAAAAGATGTTGGTTCACTATTTGTTATCTAGGACTAGTTCTTGGTCTGGTTTCTAGTCTCACCTCCAATTCACAATTAGGGTTTATATATAAGGTGTACCGCAGCTAACCCACCACATTTTTGGCACCTCAAAGGCGTACTAGTCACCAACCAAAACTTATCATAAACTCGAGTAATTTTGAGTGGCATAAATCTCTTCTCAAAGCTTTTGCCACCATAATGGTCAATTCACCTTACACGAGTGTGTTATGTTCTTCTACTATGCATTCATAAGGTGATAATAGTTTTATAAGCAAAAGTTTTGGATGTCATAGAGTAGAAATCAAAATGTAATGAATTGATAGAATAGATTAGCTTGAAATTCAATAATCTTGATTAAGTAGACATGGAAACAACTTCGATTCATTATAATAAAATTTCCAATCCAGATTATAAGATGGAAATCAAACAGATAAGTATAGAACTCAAATTAAGACAAACTTAAGTAGTTAACAAAAAGCAATAGAAAATCATTTTTGTCACAATCTCCCCTAGTTAAGGAAATTTCATCAAAATTTTAAATAGCAAAGGTCGTGTTAGCTTGGAAGAGGTGTGAATATTTGAGCTTCATATAGTATTCGTGTTCCTGGGTGAACTCAGGACCTCGTTTAAAGTTCTATCTGATTTTAACCATAGGAATACGACTCTAAGCATATCCTCAAGAGTTTGTATAGTTTTTTTTAGTTTGGCTGAAGATTTGAGAGTCATAAGTCGTGCTAATATCCACATGTGTTCCTAAGGATCTTTGTAATATTTGCTAGAACCTGGAAGTGAAGTAACTGTCTCATTTAAAGATGATGGATAATGGAACACCATGTCGACTCAAGATCTCGTTGATGTAGAGTTTGGCTAACTTCTCCAACTTGAAGTCTTCAGGTTTTGGGAGAAAGTGAGCGTACTTAGTCAAGCGATCGACTATGACCCAAATTGAGTCGCGTCCATTAGAGGTTTTGGGTGGTTTGGTGATAAGATCTATGGAAATATGTTCCTATTCCCACTGAGGAATTTTAGGCTGTTGGAGTAGTCTCGGGGGGTTTCTGATATTCAACTTTGACCTTCGAACACGTGAGGCATTTTCCAACATACGTGGCAATGTCTTTCTTCATTCTTGGCCACCGATAATATTCCCTCAGATAAATTGAATATCATAACTTATGAGCTTTATTCATGTTATGAGCTTTATTCACGAAAAGTTCTTGAAGATTAGATGGAGTTAGGAATCCATATTCACCCCGTGAAGTAGAGGATTTGATCAGACGTAAATTTTAGTTGATACACAACTATACTTGTCGGTTGTTTCTTCAAATCACCTTTGGCAAGGGCTTGTTTTTGAGCTTCTAAAATTTGATCTTTGAGATTCGTTTGAATAGTCATTTCCATTGCACGAGTGCGTGAGGGTTTGATTCTCTCTTTCCTACCGAGTGTGTCACCTACGACACTTTCTTTACTGCATGATAGCAGATTTCGTAATCATAGTCGTTTCATAGTTTCACCCAACATCTTTGTTTCATTTGAGTTCCTCCTGATCAAAGATACGCTATAGACACTTGTGATCGGTGTCGATGACACACTTGTTACCGACAAGTAGTGTCTCCATATATTTAGGGAAAATACTACAACACCTAATTCAAAATCATAAGTAATGTAGATTTTTTTGCATGGATCATGAGTTATCTTGATTTGGGAAGCAATGACTTTATCTCATTGCATAAGTACACAACCTAGGCCTTGGTTTGATGTGTCACAGTATAAAACAAAATCATTTTTTCCATCTAGAAGGGTTAGTATAGGGGAGTTAACAACAGTGTTTGCTCTAGGTATGAGGTCAAATTCAGAATTCGACTTGCCGGTCGGAGGTAGTCGAGGAAAATTAGCAGGGAAAAGCTCTTGAAATTCATGAATGGTAGGATTGTCTTGTAGCTTCTTTTCTTCTAACTTCTTCCTAACTATATAAAACAAGAAAGTATGTTATTGCTTCCTTAGGCAGCTACTAGCTTTCATGCAAGAGATGGTCTTTAGGTTCCTTCTAGGTTTCTCTCCATGAACATTTAGGGTATCTCCAGATGCTAGGGGAATGCAAACTAGTTTCTTGGCACAAATGATCTCAGCATGGTTGTTGGATAGCTAATCCATTTCAATAACCACATCAAAGCTACCAAGCTCCATGAGGATAAGATTGATGTTGAATGGCTGTTCCTCAAAAATTAGATTACAACATCGAATAATAGTATGAATTAGCTAATTCAATAGTATACATTGGATTTAAATTAACAGGATTCAAGTTAAGCATGGGTTAAAAATTAGTGGAGACAATGGTGCTTTATGTCAAGTACATAGTTATAAGTATAGATCATTAGTGAGGTGTTATCAAGCATCAAAGCTAGTGTGATTACCCGTGAAGCATGACGCACCAAGGTGTGTAACCTGCCTAGAGGTTTCCCTTGTGCCTCGTAGGAATGGAGGAGTGGTCTTGTTTACTAGATCGTATAGTTGAAGTTGGATCAGCTACAACTGGATATGGTCAAACCCGGCTTTCAGCACTCCTAGTTGGACTATGCGGTGGATATAGGATGACGTTCGAGGGGCGATACTCACTCTTAGCATTTGATGGCAGATCTGAGTCCGTGTATATCCCTATTGTTTCGAAAAACCTTTTGATTCCTTTGAGGAGACATGAATGATTGGTATAGGATCGATAGAAAAATCATGCTCGTTAAGATAAGTGTATAGTTTAAGATAACATATTCTATTGTAATGGATTTTCCAAAACGGGAACAGTTTTGACAAAAAGACATTAATAATGATTATTAAGAAGCTTTATAAGAATTGTATAATGAGTTTTATAATTTTTTAAAAACAAAAATCAAGAATAAGATGATTCAAAATAAAAATGAGTTGTTCTAAGTGTAAATGTTCGGTTCGCAAACCAAAGCGAATATGTTGACTTATCAAAGTATTGGGTCAACCATAATCTTATTGAAGGCATGTGTACCTATAAGCAGACACTCACCCTAAGGGTTCTCAGGTAAGGTAAACGGATCCATCAATTGATTTGGCATCCAACTCTTCTAGCATTTCATATGTTCAGTGATGAGACTCAAACTTTGACGGGATTTGAAAATCATATATAAGAATTCAAGATTTGAAATTTGATAATCCTTTTAATTTACGCATAATGTCTTAGAATAAGAATTGAGAATTATGTGTGTATTGATTGTAAAGAAAGTACAAGAATAATCATATAGGCATATCACATAAAATCCTATCTAAGCATATAAGATACATGAGAGGACGCATGTGTGAGGTACTTAGTTATAGTCTAGGTCATTGAATTTCTAATAATCTAATTCTCTATAACTATGGCTCTAATACCAATCTATCACACCCTAAAATACAAAAGAAAAAGGGGCTATAAACAAGTTGTATAGTATAGGTTACAATTGAAAATATGAAGAATTTTGACCGACTCACTTAAGGTATTAGTCTTTGTTCTATTAGACAACAAAGATCGCATTTTTTTCATACAAACATGATTCAAAGTTGATAGATATTCATAAGAATCATTTAAGTTTTGATTTTTATTGTTTAAAACATATTTATATTACTTATTATATAATAAAAGTCGTTGCTTTACATTATAGATGACAATATTGAAAAGTTGCAAAATTTAGGGTTTGACAGCTTCGAACAGATTCTCACACTAAACTTGCACGAGCTGTTTGAGGGGCCAAATCAAGAAGTTAGAAGACATTCTTTATATGGTTAGAAACATAAGACTCTGAATTTAATTTTAAAAAAATCATCTAAAACGGATTCATTCTAAAGGGAGATATGACTATGCGAAGTTGGCTCTATGAATCTGTTAAAATCCGAAAATTTAAGTTTGATATGTTTAAGCAAAGTTTTGATGATTCATGTTTATTTGCTGTTTTGATCCAACTTAGATCTATGATTAATAAATAAAAATTTTATGTAATGATAGATCCAAGCTATTTATGATTGAATTTTGATAAAACAAAATTGGAAATGTATGAATATGAAGAACACGAAAACTTATTCAATAGGGAGAATTTTTTGGATCTTCAATAGAGGTGCTATGAATTGATATTGATTCTATGATATCTTTATATTTAGATTTTGGTATGAAAAATAATGAGAATAAGACCCCATATTTATTTATGAAAAATTAGGGTTTTGGGTTTCAATTATGATAGTCTTTCTTAATATTTAATAATAAAATTCATAATTTTTAAGGGATAAAGGTGAGTGAATGAAATTTTATAGATAATTATGAGTTAGGTTTAGTTTAATTTGTTAGTTATTAGATGTAGGATGATTACTAGTTAATTATTTAATAATTTATTAGATATATATCACCTAAATGATTAAAATAATATCATATATATATTTTTTGTAATTATCTAAATTATATCATTAAAATTAGATAATTATATGACTTACTTTAATTAACTAAATCTTTATTATTATAATAAAAGTTACATATGTAGCCCTAAGTTACACATGTAGCCCTAAGTTACACATATGTAAATTTTTACCCTTATAGTTTTCATGTGTTTCGCTTATATTGAAATTTAGATTTTTCTTAAACTTTGATAAATGTTAGGGCGTTTCCAAGTTACTTTTTAAAACAAGATCAAATATTTACACACATCTATATATAATACTAAAAGAGTAACTTAGGGGGATACTTGGTACATTTTTAGGCCTTTAAGTTTATTTTTCTCGCCTCTTTCTCCTCTTAAATAATTACCTAAATTAAGAAATATTAAATAATTTTAATTCTTTTTTAGATTAAATTTTTTAATAATTAAGAAAGATGTATTTTTATTAATGTTATTTTTAGAAAACATTTTTTATACAATTAAAAATATTTTAAAATTGGTATTTTTAAAAAGTAAATTTTTATAAACTAAAAATAATTAAAATTAAGAGTTATAACAAAAAAATTTAAAAAATAATATTTTTAATACGGTTTGTTTTGAAAAAAATGTTTAACTTTTTTTGGAAAGAAAGTTTAAAAACAAAAGTTTAAAAATTGATATCGTTATTTTATTACTTATACTTATTACTCATATGTAATTTTAATCATATTTTATTTTAGATTATCATTTTATACTTCATAAAATTTTATTATATTCAATATTTTATTTTTTCAACCCGTATAATACACGAGTTTACTAAAGTTTTAGTATTAAATAAATACTAATCAACGACTAATCAGAGATATTATAAACATTTATAGCTCGATCCAACCCGATTCAATACTATGTCTCTATATTTGATTACAGGGTCAAAATAATTCAAAATTGATCTAATTATTGCACATAACTTTTCAGTGTATATTATTCAAATCTTAATTTATTCATAGTAATATCATCACACACACTCAATATCTAGCACACGATTTGACCTGTCAAAAGTATTCATTTTAAGTCTAAAAGAAGACAGTTTTTTTGACTGTATATTTCACTATGACAATAAACAAAAGTTAAGATCAATCTCTGTCAAGTCTCGGTTTATACTTGAAAAAACATATTTTTAAGCATGATCTTATGACATCTTGTCACAAGTTAGAGTAAAGATGGATTGAATCTTTTAGCTTTAGATAATGAGCGTAAACCTACTAATGTTACTACAAATGTAGTTTACAAGCACGTTTTTGTTCATTTGTGACTTTATAATCAAAAGTTGTTATGTCTTATTTAATATATAACATACTTGATTTTATTTTTATTTTTATGTTATTTAATAATTAACTCTTCACTCTTCCGTGTAATACACGGGTAACTAAAGCTAGTATTATTGTAGAATCACATTACCATGTCATAGTATCACAATGTATAAGATAGTTTACGCAAATATGTTCTTGAATTCAATCAATGTTTACATATAAAAATACCATAATCATTAAAAGAGTTAAACAAGTAAGTTAAACATAAAAAATCAAGAATGTTACATATTAATATTTATTTATTATTCAATTTTCACCATCTTAATATCATAACTATGGCTATAAATCTATTGGCAGCTTTTCCACGAAGATCTTATAGTATCTATATTTGTAGAGACCTTTATCTTACTTTTCTTTCATATTGTATGTTCTTCATACCAATATATTTATATTTTTTGCTTCAGTGACTTAGATTTCATTATGCTTAGATGCGAGGCGGTATTAGATAGAATATGTCAATATTGAATCATTATAATTATCTTTACTATAACTAGAAAAATGATTTGATTAGGTTTACTGTTGTGGTTATTCTTATTCATCTATATAGTTGATTAATAACATATAATAATATATTGGGTTTATCACTATTTAGTATTTATACTTTTTAATTTCTTAAAAAGGATTCACAAACTAAAATTTTAATGTGTGTGTATAATGTGACGTACTTTTTAAAACTTTCATGCATATACACTATATGAACATGTATATGCATATATTTATATTTTTATACTTTTTAAAAAATTCAAAAGAGATGTGCAAATATCAAAAAAGAGTAAAGAGATAAATAAAGCATTATTTCTAAACTTCATCAGTTTTATTAAAGCGGTTGTTATATATGTGGTTTTCAAGATAGTATCGGTTTTTAAAAGATGACCCCTTTTATGTGTAAATTTATATGTGTGTAACGTCAATTTTAGCTTATATATATCCATCTAGAAGTTTTATGTTATTAGCGTTTTTTATTTTATATGACCAAGTCAAATATATAAATCTCATACAAGTAAAATTAAAATTCATGATATAGACTTATTTATATAAGTTCTCGTCTTCAAGGATAGATAACAAAACGTCAAGTTTCAACAAAGGATATTCTAAATCAACTCAACTTCTTCAAGTCTAAATCTGATGTAGACATCGACACCCATTCCACGAACAGATCCTAGCTTTAGCTACTCACTTGTTTGATATATTGATTATATAAATATTAATGTTAAGCAATTTTAGTTTATTTATAAATATATCATTTCGATCATGTAATAAAGTACTTCAAACACTGCACATATAAGCTTCTTTCCTGTCATGTGATCTTTTTAAATATTTTTTCTTTATTATTTAAACAAGTTGAAAGAAAATGAACCACAATGAGTGTCTAGAAAATGTAATTGGAGAAAACACTTCATGCCATCTATATATTAGAAACTCTAATTCAAAGACCTGTTCAACTTGCTTATCATAAACGAAGTAGTAAAATACACTTCACACTAAAATTTTATTAAAATACTTGTTTTTGAACAAAATATTCTTCAAACAAATTGACATTATTTACTCAACAAAATAGTAGGTTTACATTTTATTTGACAAAATTTTCACCTCTTATATAAGAAAACTCGTTAACAATATTCACGTACTATTGAGTTTAGTTTTATGTATCGTCAGATACTATTCTCAGATTTCTTTCGGAAGTATAATATTTTAATTCAAATTTTATTTATATATTTTCATATATCTATTTTTTTTTTGCTTATATGTATTTTCTAAGAAAATGTTTGTTATTTTACATATCAAGTCAATTTCATGATGTGCGAATAGATTTAGTAGACAGAACTTTTTGTAAATCATGTGGAAAAACTAAAATTGTTAAAGTCTTTAAGAAAATATTTTATTAATTTACATATTCATTTGCAACTCGAATGCGTTTGAAGTTTTATGTTATAGCCTTTCATTTTTCATATATATCCGCCAAGTTCGAACTAGGTTTTTGATGACATAGTCTTTACTCATAAAGTTTATTTGAACTGGTCATGAAGTTTTGATTATTATTATTAGCATATCTATACTCGTCAAGCTTTTGTAATTTCTAATGATACATCTAAGAACTTTACCTACATTATAAAAACCGCAAGTCTATAATCGTTCTATTAGAGCGTTCACGAGATTTTTATTTTTATATAAGTGTGTGTCTTATATTATAAATAATGGTTGTGAGTGGAGTACAGTGAAAATATTACTATTCATTTTCATGTTTAGTGAAATACTGTTCAATTCCAATAGTTTTTTTTAATATTTGTGAAAGTGGTTGTAAGTGATGAAAAGAAAAAATGTAATGATAAAATATAAAAGTATTGTTTAATTGAAAGAAAGAAAAAAAAATAGTATTTTTTTAATGTAATTATAGGGTGATGATGAAAAAACTAGTATGAATGCTCTTTCACCTCAAATATAAGTTACGATATCCAATTAAGAAAGAATACTGTATTTACTTTATTTAATTATTAATTTTTATATATTTTTTCTACGGTCAAGAGGAAAAATTAATTCTTATAAAACTATAACTGCATGAAGAAAGTAGAGGTGGGCATAAAAATCGAGTTCGGACCCGACCCGGAACCGGGTACGGGTACGACCCGGTATATGTATACCCGGTTTGGACCCGAAAAAAACCCGTATGATTGGAACCGGGTATGATTTTCTAGAATTTCTTAGAACCCAACCCGAACCCGACCCGACCCGACCAGACCCGGAACCGGTTGAACCCGGGTTGGACCCGGTTTTGACCGTTTTTTTTTTCTTTTAAAAAGTAGCCGTTTTTTAACATCGATTTTTGGCCGTTTTTTTTTATCACTTTTAGGCTTATAAGTTAGTATAAATAGGTGTGGGTTGATATGGTTTAGTATCCAAGTCTCAAACGCAAAAACATACACAAAAAACGCAAAAAATACTCTCGTTTACTCTCGTTTTACACGTTCACTCTCTCGTTTTACACTTTCACTCTCTTCAATCTTGATATGGCTCACTCACAATCTTCCGTTGGTCAAGGTTCGTCCAACGCTCCAACCGTCGTTCGTGTTTTTGCACACAATCGTAACATGGATGTTTGGAGCAATTGGGATATGGTTGAGTTGAGTGACGGGTCTGTAAAGGCTCGTTGCAAGTTTTGTAGAGCTTTGCTTGCTAAAGATTCTAACACGAGTTTAAACAAACACATTAGCAAGAAGTTTTGTAAGTCGTTGAAAAGTAATCAGGATTCGCAACAAACACAGTTGGGTGGAGACGGTGGAATCTTTAATTACGATGTTAATACGGTTCGAGATCGAATGGCGAAGTTCGTGATTCAGGAAGCTTTGCCTTTTAGTCACTTCGACAATCCTCGGTTGACCAACTTAATTCGAGAGACGCTTCAAACTCGTTACACCCACGTAAGTTGTACTACACTTAGACGTTATTGTTTAAAATTATGGAAACAAGCAAAAAATGATTTAATTGTATTATTTGAAAATTAAAATACCGGTGTAAACTTAACTAGTGACGTTTGGTCGGCTCCACACGGTTTACCCGAATCGTACCTTTGCGTCACCGCTCATTGGGTGGATCCCAATTCATGGCAATTGATGAAACGTACGATTGCATTTGATCTTTTTCCGCATCCACACACCGGAGAATTTTTGTTTTACTTTTTAGATAATGTAATAAGTACTTTTAAATTACAAAATAAACTTTTTTCAATTGCATTTGATAACGCCTCTAACAACACAACCGCGGTTGAAAATTAAAATTAAAAGATCTTCCGATTGCAAACGGTGATTTTTTTCATACTCGTTGTGTTGCACATATTATTAATTTAGTAGTGCAAGACGGACTATCCGGGCAATATGTTAATAACTTTATTACATCTTTTCGATTTATGTTACATGACGTTTTTAAAAAAAGTAGAAGAAGATATCAAGATTATAAACAACTTTGTAAGGATACGCACTCTAGATTTTTAGGTCCTAATTGGGATGTACCTACTCGGTGGAATTCGACTTGTCACATGTTTGAATATGCTTTAAAACAAAATGGCACTTTGAAAGCTTTGCATAATAGTTTTTCGGATAATGGTGAAGCAGACCCATTTCCGGATGCGGGTTGGGAGAATCTTCAACATCTATCCGAGTTTCTTGAGGTTTTTTAAAAACTCAACAACAAAATTATCGGGAGTTTATTATTCAACTAGTTATTCGGTGCTTCAAGAATTATATTTTATGTCTTTGAATTTTAAAAATTTTCAAAATAAAAATAATATGTTTAATCAAATGATAGAACCAATAAAAGAAAAGTTTAAAAAATATTTTAAGGACTTACCACCCGTTTTTACTTGTGCCGCCGCTTTAAATCCGTTTCTAAATGTTGCGGGGGTTGAATGTTTGATAGATGAGATAAATGACAATTTGGATATGCATGACGAAAACCCTAATTTTTCAAACGAGGCAAAAAAAATTTAATCATAGTTTGAAAACAATTTATAATTTTTATTTAAATAGATATGGGCCTAACGTAAACATAACCATGCCAAGCGAATCAACCTCAAGTGCTAGTACATCGGTTAAAGACCCAGTTTTGACTATGTTGAATGTTGTCCGGGATGTGACGGATAAACGACAAAGGGGTAACACCCCAACAAGTGAGCTCGGTAGATATAGTGGAACGGATTTTATTTCCACTATGACTACCGAAGATTATCGTGCATTCGATATTTTGGCTTGGTGGAAAGGAAAAGAATCTCAATTTCCGATTCTTTCTGCTATGGCCAGTGATTTACTAAGCGTCCAAGCTTCTACGGTAGCTTCGGAATCTGCTTTTTCTCTTAGTGGCAGGGTAATATCATTACGGAGAACAAGACTAACTCCGAAAGCAGTGGAGATGTGCATTTGTTTAAAGGATCACTTAGACGCAACGAATCGTATACAATACCAAACAAGCCTCGAAGACGAGATTACACTCGAAGCTAAAGTACATGATGAAGAGGTAGAAGAAGGAGTATCTTCTGGCTTATCCGATGAAAAATTAGCATTTGATCAAGCATATCGTAGTAGATAAAATTAGACGATATTGTTATTTTTTATTGATTCATTTATGTATTTTTAAGTTGTTTTAATATTATATGTCTTTCATGTTCGTTTTAAATTTCTTTGTCATTCAAATGTTTTATATAAAAAGTAATTAATATTTGTATATTATAAGTGTAACCTTTTCTGCCCAAGATTTGTATATATTTATATATTAAGTTGTTTAAATTTTTGTCATTCAAGTGAACCCGGTTAGGAAAAGAAAAATAAAAAGAAAAAAAAATAAAATATAAGAAAAAGAAAACATACGACCCGGTGTTCGAAACACACACAAGAAAAGAAAAAAAGAAAAAAAAAGGAAAAAACCCGATTGAACACGGGTTTCATACCCGAACCGAACCCGACCCGACCCTACCCGGGTATACCGGGTAGGGTTTGTATCCCGCTGAACCCGACCCGGGTTCGTACCCAGGTTCACCAATACCCAGGTACAAAAAACCCGGTTGGGCCCAAACCCGGTTTGTACCCGGGCCCGGGTACGGCCCAAACCCGATTTGCCCATCTCTAGAAGAAAGTGGTCTGTAACCAACTTCGTAACTTGACTTACACGACACTGTAGTCTTCGGCAGTCTTTTGCATTATAAACACGTCCCTTAATTGATTCAACTGAATATATTTGTTGGTAATTTTAATGTTATCAACGCATAGTTTAATGTATTACATTAACTTATATATTGATCGAGGAAATAAGGTTAAAAATTAATTCGAATCGTTAAATGAGTTAAGTTTCGCCTGAGTGCGGACTCAATTTAATTTTAGTTTGTTCTCGGACAGAGTTGCACAAAACGGGTTTGGGCCGGACCCGGGCCCGGGTACAAACCGGGTTTGGGCCCAACCGGGTTTTTTGTACCCGGGTATTGGTGAACCCGGGTACGAACCCGGGTCGGGTTCAGCGAGATACAAACCCTACCCGGTATACCCGAGGTAGGGTCGGGTCGGGTCGGGTTCTGTTCGGGTATGAAACCCGGGTTCAACCGGGTTTTTGCCTTTTTTTTTTTCTTTTTTTCTTTTCTTGTGTGTGTGTCGAACACCGGGTCGTATGTTTTTTTTCTTATATTTTCTTTCCTTTTTTTTCTTTTTATTTTTCTTTTCCTAACCGGGTTCACTTGAATGACAAAAATTTAAACAACTTAATATATAAATATATACAAATCTTGAGCAGAAAATGTTACACTTATAATATACAAATATTAAATATTTTTTATATAAAACATTTGAATGACAAAGAAATTTAAAAAGAACATGAAAGACATATAATATTAAAACAACTTAAAAATAACAATATCGTCTAATTTTATCTACTACGAGATGCTTGATCAAATGCAAATTCTTCATCGGATATGCCAGAAGATACTCCGTCTTCTACCTCTTCATCATGTACTTTAGCTTCGAGTGTAATCTCGTCTTCGAGGCTTGTTTGGTCTTGTATACGATCCGTTGCTTCTAAGTGATCCTTTAAACAAATGCACATCTCCACTGCTTCCGGAGTTAGTCTTGTTCTTCGTAATGATATTACCCTGCCACTAAGAGAAAAAGCAGATTCCGAAGCTACCGTAGAAGCTTGGACGCTTAGTAAATCACGGGCCATAGCAGAAAGAATCGGAAATTGAGATTCTTTTCCTTTCCACCAAGCCAAAATATTGAATGCACGATAATCTTCGGTAGTCATAGTGGAAATAAAATCCGTTCCACTATATCTACCGAGCTCACTTGTTGGGGTGTTACCCCTTTGACGTTTAGCCGTCACATCTCGAACAACATTCAACATAGTCAAAACAGGGTCTTTAAGCGAGGTACTAGCACTTGAGGTTGATCCGCTTGACATGGTTATATTTACGTTAAGCCCATATCTATTTAAATAAAAATTATAAATTGTTTTCAAACTATGATTAAAATTTTCTTTTGCCTCGTTTGAAAAATCAGGGTTTTCGTCATGCATATCCAAATTGTCATTTATCTCATCTATCAAACATTCAACCCCCGCAACATTTAGAAACGGATTTAAGGCGGCGGCACACGTAAAAACGGGTGGTAAGTCCTTAAATATTTTTTAAACTTTTCTTTCATTGGTTTTATCATTTGATTAAACATATTATTTTTATTTTGAAAATTTTTAAAATTCAAAGACATAAAATATAGTTCTTGAAGCACCGAATAACTAGTGGAATAATAAACTCCCGATAATTTTGTTGTTGAGTTTTTAAAACCTCAAGAAACTCGGATAGACGTTGAAGATTCTCCCAACCCGCATCCGGAAATGGGTCGGCTTGACCATTATCCGAAAGAATATTATGAAAATCTTTCAAAGTGCCCTTTTGTTTTAAAGCACATTCAAACATGTGACAAGTCGAATTCCACCGAGTAGGTACATCCCAATTA
Source organism: Flaveria sonorensis (assembly GCA_025506505.1). Classification (NCBI taxonomy): domain Eukaryota; kingdom Viridiplantae; phylum Streptophyta; class Magnoliopsida; order Asterales; family Asteraceae; genus Flaveria; species Flaveria sonorensis. The sequence goes on along the minus strand of CM046425.1, from coordinate 49,612,702 downwards.
GGACCTAAAAATCTAGAGTGCGTATCCTTACAAAGTTGTTTATAATCTTGATATCTTCTTCTACTTTTTTTAAAAACGTCATGTAACATAAATCGAAAAGATGTAATAAAGTTATTAACATATTGCCCGGATAGTCCGTCTTGCACTACTAAATTAATAATATGTGCAACACAACGAGTATGAAAAAATCACCGTTTGCAATCGGAAGATATTTTAATTTTAATTTTTCAACCGCGGTTGTGTTGTTAGAGGCGTTATCAAATGCAATTGAAAAAAGTTTATTTTGTAATTTAAAAGTACTTATTACATTATCTAAAAAGTAAAACAAAATTCTTCGGTGTGTGGATGTGCAAAAAGATCAAATGCAATCGTATGTTTCATCAATTGCCATGAATTGGGATCCACCCAATGAGCGGTGACGCAAAGGTACGATTCGGGTAAACCGTGTGGAGCCGACCAAACGTCACTAGTTAAGTTTACACCGGTATTTAAATTTTCAAATAATACAATTAAATCATTTTTTGCTTGTTTCCATAATTTTAAACAATAACGTCTAAGTGTAGTACGACTTACGTGAGTGTAACGAGGTTGAAGCGTCTCTCGAACTACGTTGGTCAACCGAGGATTGTCGAAGTGACTAAAAGGCGAAGCTTCTTGAATCACGAACTTCGCCATTCGATCTCGAACCGTATTAACATCGTAATTAAAGATTCCACCGTCTCCACCCAATTGTGTTTGTTGCGAATCCGGATTACTTTTCAACGACTTACAAAACTTCTTGCTAATGTGTTTGTTTAAACTCGTGTTAGAATCTTTAGCAAGCAAAGCTCCACAAAACTTGCAACGAGCCTTTACAGACCCGTCACTCAACTCAACCATATCCCAATTGCACCAAACATCCATGTTACGATTGTGTGCAAGAATACGAACGACGGTTGGAGCGTTGGACGAACCTTGACCAACGGAAGATTGTGAGTGAGCCATATCAAGATTGAAGAGAGTGAAAGTGTAAAACGAGAGAGTGAACGTGTAAAACGAGAGTAAACGAGAGTATTTTTTGCGTTTTTTGCATATGTTTTTGCGTTTAAGACTTGGGTACTAAACCATATCAACCCACATCTATTTATACTAACTTATATGGCAAAAGTGACCAAAAAAAACGGTCACAAATCGAAGGTAACGGCTATATAGCCGTTAAAAAACGGCCACTTTTTAAAAAAAAAAAAAACGGTCGAAACCGGGTCCAACCCGGGTTCAACCGGTTCCAGGTTTCGACGGGTTCTAAGAAATTCTAGAAAATCATACCCGGTTCCAACCCTACGGGTTTTTTTTGGGTCCAACCCGGGTATGCATATACCGGGTTGTACCCGTACCCGGTTCCGGGTCGGGTCCACCGGGTCGGGTCCGAACCCGGTTTTTATGCCCAAGTCTAGACTCGGACTCACATAATTAGTGTTTAACTAATATTTTAGATATTGGATTCACATAAGTGGTTGTTGGGCTCATTTAAGTTATAATGGGCTGACTCAGGGGTGTGATGGTTCAATTTTGGCCATATAATCTAATGTGGTTGGGCCTAATTAACTTGATTTCAATTTTGGACATATACAACTGTTGGCCGATGATTTTGTTAAAAAAAGTGCCGCACTCCTTTAAATCAAATAGAAGGAAAATAAAGAATAAGAAACAGAGGTCTCTTGAGGGTTTCCGCATTTTCTCGGTTTCAAAAAAGGTTCTACTCCATCAAGAATTTTATCTGTCTAATCCGATAAGTCAATAGCGTGTAACCCGCGAAATATATTTATCTGATAGTGCATCACTATTCAAAGAATAATCCAAATGTGTTTTTTCTATTAGAAGATTGAATCCAATTCACGTATGTTTTGGTTCATATTTCAGATGAGAGACTACAAATTTTTCAACATAGTGATATCAAAAGTAAAGTTCCCCAACTATAAGGATTAAGTTTTGGTATTATGAAGTCTACAGATATCATTCTCTAACATGCATAATGGTGTATCTTTTGAAACCCTAAAAGACGTCATATGTTTGTAATCAACATCAGTAAGGATTCTTTTGGGGTTGATGAATTAACATAACGTGAATTCTTATAGGGTCTGATTGTTTAGGTCTAGGCCGGATGATTTTTTTAGATCAAACATTTATCACTGTAACTCATGATGAATGAATAAAAATTAAGTTATTACATTCTTATAAGTTTTTCAAACATAATTGTTATTAAAATTACAAACAGTAGTCTCTAATCATTAAAGCATGGGTACACGATTCAAACAGGAGTGTTGTAGTTCTTTGCTTGTCAAAGGGAGAATCGTGGGTACCACGTTATGCTTCACACATCCACCGTAATGTTTATCTTGAATTGATGTTAAACATCCTAGTAACGTTTATACGCAAATATCTTAGTCTATAAACTATGTGTTACTTGTTTAGTATTATTGTGGTTATGTTTTTTTTTAAACGGCAGATGAAATTATGTATAAATACAGATACCGGCCAAAATTAGTCGTAATCACAAACAATTACATCATGAGAAGAGGGTTTTTAAGCCACTCAACCCAACCCAAATTTACTTTACGGTTCCGATTACCATACCATATAAATGTATTGCTAACAATTAATTCAAATAGTTCACCATTCCTTACCGCCTGAGGATGAAAGATAACCTTATTTCGAAAACTCCAAATGACCCACCATGTGATCATCCAAATAGCCTCCATCAAATCCTTCTTCTTCTTTGAAATAGTTGAAGAATCTAAAAGCTCAATCAACATCCTTGGCGGGACGGGAAGTAAAAAAATCAATCTAAAAGCTCAATCAACATCCTTGGCCGGACTGGAAGCAAAAAATCAACCTCTAACCAAGAATCAACAGAACGCCAGATCGACATAGTAATCTTCCAATCTCCAAAAATATAATCCATAGTGTCCACTTGAGAAAAACATAAAGGACATAAAATTGAAGGAATATCAAAACCCTTTTGGCTAAGGTTTGTTCCGGTAGGAAGACGGCCCAAAAGCACACATCAAGCCATAATATTAATTTTCTTTGGAACATACTTGTTCCATCAAGTAGCCTCATCTCAGTCTTGATCATTAGAAATTCTAATCTCATTAACCGAAAAGCCGCATGAGTATCCAACCAAATCCGATAATCATCCCCCTCCGAAAAAGACAGGTGGTTGATTAAGACCATCATCTTTGTTAATTGGGAAGCTTCAATACTACCTCTTGGCTCTTTTTTCTGGAATCATCACCACCCCGTATCGAATAGATTCAAGAATGTCCTTCACCTTCGCTGGCATTCAAAACAAAGAAAAATAATAAGAGCCAACTGATCCAAGAATAAAAAGTAACAAGATAGAACAACCGCCTATAGAAAGAAGGTTAGTAGTTCGGTAGTCTGTTTTTAAAGTGTTCTACGATCGGATGCCAGCCTTAAATACTCGCTCTTTTTTTAATCACAGAATACCCAAATAGATGAACGGAAAAGAGTCATTTTTTCACCCTGATAACTTAGCAAGCCTTTCAATCTCCAACCGGTTTACTCCAACTCCATAAAGAGAAGATTTATGTAAATTTATTTTTAAACCAGAAGCCAAAAAGAACCAGTGTAAAGCAATAACAATATTCACCATTTTAGCATCCGTCCATTCACCCGACACGATAACATCATCCTCATAGAAAAGATGAGAAATTAAGACATCACCAACCCGGACCCCATGAAAAAACCCAGCTTCTTTAATATCTTTCAAGGCCACATGTAACCCTTTCATAGCCAAAATAAATAAAAGAGTTGCCATCGGATCTCATTGTCTTGAACCTCTTTCCATCCTAAATTCCAACGTAGGGCTACCGTTAACAAGAATAAAAGCCCAAGTCGAGTGTAAGCATGCCTGAATCCAACCCATCTATTTGTCACTGAAACCCATGAACTACATGATAGATTCGAAGCACTCCCAATTGATAGAATCATATGCCTTAGCAAAATCAATTTTAAAAAGAAGTAACTTTTTATTCTTTTTTCTATACCAATCCACAATTTCATTAATGATCAATGGACCGTCAAGAATTTGTCAGCCTTTTATAAAAGCTAACTACTCAGGACTGACAAGATGATCAATGACTTTTGATAATCGGTTGGCCATAATCTTCGCTATAATTTTGTATTGCAACCCAATAAGGCTTATTGGTCTACATCCAATATTTGGGCTAGAATCACCCATGTTGATTTTTTTATTTAAAGAGTAATTCAAATCCATAAGAGTCTTTGAATATTTAGGCCTAGTGGAACACCAAATTTTAATTTTGGACTTGACGAACTTGAGCCTATTTTTGAAGTCAATAAGACAATTAGATGATGAACGATGAGAATGATCATTCCATGAATCCTTCCATCCACGAATTATATAATTTAAAAGAAATACACCCAAAGTCTGTTAGAAATTTAGTGAAAATATATGTTTTCACTCATTTTGGACATTAATAATTAATTGTATTTGTTACAATTTAATTACCAAACCATTTCGTCTGTGTTCTCCTAAGTGAGAGGAACACAACGAACCACACCATGTCCAAAATGAAGCTAAGATGAATGAGATATCGATGCTCGAAGTTGTGTAGTTGAAACACAAAAGTTGTAGAATTACTAAGAGAAATTTTTGTCCCACATTGGAGGAAGTGTAAACTATAAAATAGTTTATAAGTATGACTTTCTAAGGGATTGTGTTCTCACATATGTTAAGCGACACCCAAGGTCAAGCACAAGGGTGCAAAGCACCCAACGCACCCGGTCAAGGGATCGGGTCGTGGGTGATGGGCGCAATGTGGCGCTTTGATGGCGCACTTTGCACTTAAAACAGATTTCGGGCCACCCAAGTGAATCCCGTCTGTCTCCCAGGGTACAACAGCAGGAGCAGAAGTACTGCCGGAGTCCGCCTAGCACCTGAAACAAGTACCTGAAACTAGAGTACGAAGTTGCGAGAAATCAGGGAATTCTTCTTGCCGTGTGTAATGAAACATGTAAGTTCCAACTCTACAAGACACCAAGTCTTGTATATATATATACAAGTAAGCTCAGAGCAGTTACAAGCAGCTAAGTCAAGAGTCTCTGAGTTAAGGGCAGAATTATTAGGAGGAATGTGAACAGACTGTCTGTTACAACAGAGGAAGCTCAGCAGTCAGGTCAATCGGCACTTCAAAAATACTAAGGCGGCTCTTAAGCGGCGATTCGAAGTGCAAAGTGCGCCATCAAAGCGCCACATTGCGCCCATCGCCCTCGACCGGATCCCGTGCCGGGGTGCGTTGGGTGCTTCGCACCCTTGTGCTTGACCTTGGGTATCCCTTAACATATGTGAGAACACATTCCCTTAGAAAGTCATACTTATAAACTATTTTATAGTTTACACTTCCTCCAATGTGGGACAAAAATTTCTCTTAGTAATTATACAACTTTTGTGTTTCAACTACACAACTTCGAGCATCAATATCTCATTCATCTTAGCTTCATTTTGGACACGGTTTGGTTCGTTGTGTTCCTCTCACTTAGGAGAACACATACGAAATGGTTTGGTAATTAAATTGTAACAAATACAATTAATTATTAATGTCCAAAATGAGTGAAAACATATATTTTCACTAAATTTCTAACAATCCCCCACATGAATGGAAATCGGTCTTTGTACTCAAGTATCAAGATATAGTTTCAGCAGTCGAATATTGCAGGATAGGTAGATATTCTCTTTGGACCTTTCTTTGTGAAGTATACTTGGCCTCCTAGCGATTAGTGGACACGATGTCTTTGAACTAACCCCTTTTGATGTAGATGTTATTACACTCCACACAAAATTCTCCTTGGTCTGGCTCGCCCCTCATTTTTGTGTCCGTTATGGTCATGGAACACCAGCCTGGTTCTGCAAGAGCTCTAGGATTAGCGCCCCAACAAATCCATTTGAAGCGACCCCACTTCTCTCTCGCATAGGTGACTTTACACAAGTCATTAAAAGCCATAGGGTTAACCTTCTTTGATATCACTGATTAAAATTTAGGATTGGACTAGGAAATGTTCAATTTAGAGTACTCCCTTACAGTGATCTCAGTTCGTATAAATAGGTTGTCCTATTGATCCTAGATCTTGGGATCTCCAATCTTCTAGGATAGGTTTTCCTTCATACAAACTTACTCCATGGGCTTTAGTCCCATCCCTCTCGACGACTTGTATACTAACTCTCCGTTTAAGCCTTTTGTCAATGGATCCGCAATGTTATCCTTTGACTTCACATAGTCAATAGTGATAACTCCAGTTGAGAGTAGTTGTCGTAACGTATTGTGTCTACGTCGTATATGCCTTGATTTGCCATTATACATTGTACTTTGAGCTCTGCCAATTGCTGATTGGCAATCACAGTGTATGCAAATAGCCGTTACAGGCTTTGGCCATCCTGGAACATATTCCAAGAACTGACGTATCCATTCCGCCTCTTCTCCAGCTTTATCTAAAGCGATAAATTCAGATTCCATTGTTGATCTGGCTATAACAGTTTGTTTGGATGACTTCCAAGCTATAGCCGCTCCCCCAAGGGTAAACACATAACCACTAGTGAATTTGGAATCTTTTATGTCGGATATCCAGTTTGCATCAGTATATCCTTAAACACATAACCACTAGTGGATCAGTCAAGTCCAGGAGTTACAGGTTATACTAAATGACATTGCCTCCGAAGGAATGGTACTTAGTGAAACATTTCAAGTGGCTGCCATGGTTGAAAAATTGCCTCCTAGTTGGTCGGATTTTAAAAATTATCTTAAACATAAACGAAAGGAGATGACAATTGAAGACCTAGTGGTTCGCCTTCGAATTGAGGAGGACAACCGTATGGCACACAAAGGGACTCAAGTTCAAACACTTGCTAAGCAAACTTGGTTGAACATGGTCAATCCTCCCGGGGAGGAAAAAGGTTTAATAACAAGAACCGAGGCAAGGGTAAGGTTGTGGATCTTGGGCCTCGAAAGGGTGGTGTGAAGAAGAAGGTGGCTCCCTTCAAAGGGAAATTTTACAATTGTGGTGAAGCCTGTCACCGGGCCGATCAATGTAAGGTACCAAAACGTGACAATGCAATGATGATAGATGATGGGATGCCTCTTGTTGCCATGATCTCGAATCTTACAGCAATGAAAGAAGAGGTGAATATGGTATCTAACAACCCTAAAGGTTGGTGGGTGGATACCAGGGCTACTCGCCATGTTTGTCCGATAAAACTCTTTTTAATAGATTTAAAGAGTTGAAGGGTGATGATAAGCTGTACATGGGAAATGCAGCAACAGCCGACATCAAGGGTGAAGGCGAAGTGATCTTGAAGTGGACTTCGGGAAGGAGCTCACTTTAAGCAATGTTCTTTATGTTCCGGATCTGCGCAAAAGTCTTGTATCCGGGTGGTTGCTAAACAAGTTTGGCTTTAGATTAGTTTTTGAAAGTGATAATTTGTTTTTGTCAAAACGTGGAATGTTTATTGGAAAGGGCTATGCCCAAAATGGTATGTTCAAACTTAATGTAACTGCTATCAAGAAAGATATGAATAAAACTACTTCTTCTGCTTACATGATTGAGTCTTGTGATTTATGGCATTATCGTCTTGGTCATGTTAATTTTAGTTCAATACGTCGATTGGTTAAATTAGATGATATTCCATCTTTTTCTTTTGAATCAAACTCAAAATGTAAAACGTGTGTTGAAGCCAAACAAACAAGATCATCGTTTAAATCGGTTGAAAGAATAACCGAGCCCTTGGGCTTGATTCACACTGATGTGTGTGATTTTAAGTCAATTCCCACACGTGGTGGAAATAAATATTTCATCACCTTAATTGATGATTGTACAAGATATTGTTGTGTATATTTGCTAAAAAAAGTAAGGATGAAGCAATAGACAAATTTGTTTTGTACAAAACTAAAGTTGAGAATCAACTTAACAGGAAGATTAAAATTTTAAGGAGTGACCGAGGCGGTGAATATGTTTCACCATTTGCTGAATTCTGTGCTCAAAATGGAATAATCCATGAGTATACTGCTCCTTATTTTCCACAACAAAATGGCATTGCAGAACGAAAGAATCGTACCCTTAAAGAAATGATGAATGCCATGTTGTTAAGTTCTGGGTTGAGCAAGGATATATGGGGGGAGGCTGTTTTGTCAGCTACTTATCTTTTGAACAAAATTCCTTTCAAGAATAAGGATGTTAAACCTTACGAGTTGTGGATGGGTAGAAAACCATCTTACAAATTCTTGAAAGTGTGGGGGTGTTTAGCCAAAGTGGTAGTGCCACCACCGATGGTTCAAAAGATAGGACCCAAAACTGTGGATTGTGTATTCATAGGCTATGCCGAACATAGTAAGGCATACCGATTTCTTGTACATGAGTAGAAGAATCCTGAGATACACAAAGACACGATAATGGATTCGATTAATGCATCTTTCTTTGAAGATGTGTTTCCTTGTTTATCTCAGGATCATGCGAGTTCATCAAAACCGATTGATGAGATTGTTTATGGAAAAGAACAATCAGAGGTTGAAGAGGTAGAGCCAAGAAGAAGCAAAAGGCAAAGGATTGAAAAGTCGTTTGGCCCTGACTTTCTTACCTATATGGTTGAAGGTGAGCCTAAAACCTACCAAGAAGCTGTAACCTCTTCAGAAGGACCTCAATGGAAAGAAGCCATCAAAAAGAAATAGATTCTATCTTGCAGAATCATACTTGGGAGCTAGTAGATCTTCCAACTGGTTGTAAACCACTTGGATATCGGTGGATATTCAAGAGGAAGATGAAATTTGATGGCTCAATTGATAAGTACAAGGCAAGGCTAGTGATCAAAGGGTATAGACAAAAGGAAGGTCTAGACTACTTTGACACTTATTCGCCTGTCACTAGAATAACCTCTATAAGGTTGGTGCTTGCAATTGCCACTTTGCGGAATTTAGAAGTACATCAGATGGATGTAAAAACCGCTTTTCTAAATGGGGATTTAGAAGAGGAAATCTATATGGAGCAACCTGAGGGTTTCTCTGCTCCTGGCCAGGAGGGAAAAGTATGCAAACTTGTCAAGTCTTTGTATGGCTTGAAGCAAGCTCCAAAACAATGGCACCAAAAGTTTGATCAAGCCATGCTTGATTCTGGTTTCAAGATCAATGAGTGCGACAAGTGTGTATATGTGAAAGATACACCAAGGGGTTATGTGATGTTATGCCTTTATGTAGATGACATGCTTATCATTGGAAGTGATGATAACATGATTAGGTCTACAAAAGATATGTTGAAAGCGAGATTCGACATGAAAGACATGGGCTTAGCTGATGTGATTCTTGGAGTAAAGATCATTAGAACCAAAAATGGTCTGGTGTTAAGTCAATCTCATTATGTGGACAAGATCCTTGGAAATTTTAATGCAGAGGACACTAGTGTTGCTCGAACTCCAGTTGATACCTCACATCATCTCTCTAAGAATAGAGGAGAGGGTGTTGCTCAACTAGAGTACTCAAGGATTATTGGCAGTCTCATGTATCTCATGACATGTACCCGACCAGACCTTGCATATGCTGTGAGTAGGCTAAGCAGATACACTAGCAATCCAAGCTCTGAGCATTGGAAGGCTATGACAAGGCTTTTAAGGTACTTAAGATACATAAGGAACTATGGACTGCACTATGGTCAAGATCCAGCTGTTGTGGAAGGATATACTGATGCAAACTGGATATCCGACATAAAAGATTCCAAATCCACTAGTGGTTATGTGTTTACCCTTGGGGGAGCGGCTATAGCTTGGAAGTCATCCAAACAAACTGTTATAGCCAAATCAACAATGGAATCTGAATTTATCGCTTTAGATAAAGCTGGAGAAGAGGCGGAATGGCTACGTCAGTTCTTGGAATATGTTCCAGGATGGCCAAAGCCTGTAACGGCTATTTGCATACACTGTGATTGCCAATCAGCAATTGGCAGAGCTCAAAGTACAATGTATAATGGCAAACCAAGGCATATACGACGTAGACACAATACGTTACGACAACTACTCTCAACTGGAGTTATCAGTATTGACTATGTGAAGTCAAAGGATAACATTGCGGATCCATTGACAAAAGGCTTAAACGGAGAGTTAGTATACAAGTCGTCGAGAGGGATGGGACTAAAGCCCATGGAGTAAGTTTGTATGAAGGAAAACCTATCCTAGAAGATTGAAGATCCCAAGATCTAGGATCAATAGGACAACCTATTTATACGAACTAAGGTCACTGTGGGGGAGTACTCCAAATTTTAATGACTTGTGTAAAGTCACCTATGCTAGAGAGAAGTGGGGTCGCTTAAATGGATTTGTTGGGGCGCTAATCCTAGAGCTCTTGCAGAACCAGGCTAGTGTTCCATGACCATAACGGACACAAAAATGAGGGGCGAGCTAGACCAAGGAGAATTTTGTGTGAAGTGTAATAACGTCTACATCAAAAGGGGTTAGTTTAAAGACATCGTGTCCACTAATCGCTAGGAGGCCAAGTATACTTCACAAAGAAAGGTTCAAAGAGAATATCTACCTATCCTGCAATATTCAACTGCTGAAACTATATCTTTATACTTGAGTACAAAGACCGATTTCCATTCATGTGGGGGATTGTTAGAAATTTAGTGAAAATATATGTTTTCACTCATTTTGGACATTAATAATTAATTGTATTTGTTACAATTTAATTACCAAACCATTTCGTATGTGTTCTCCTAAGTGAGAGGAACACAACGAACCAAACCGTGTCCAAAATGAAGCTAAGATGAATGAGATATCGATGCTCGAAGTTGTGTAATTGAAACACAAAAGTTGTAGAATTACTAAGAGAAATTTTTGTCCCACATTGGAGGAAGTGTAAACTATAAAATAGTTTATAAGTATGACTTTCTAAGGGATTGTGTTCCCACATATGTTAAGGGACACCCAAGGTCAAGCACAAGGGTGCGAAGCACCCAACGCGCCCGCCCCCGGGCACGGGATCGGGTCGAGGGCGAAATGTGGCGCACTTTGCACTTCGCATCGCCGCTTGAGAGCCGCCTTAGTATTTTTGAAGTGCCGATTGACCTGGCTGCTGAGCTTCCTTTGTTGTAACAGACAGGTCGTTCACATTCCTCCTAATAATTCTGCCCTTAACTCAGAGACTCTTGACTTAGCTGTTGTAACTGCTCTGAGCTCACTTGCATATATATATACAAGACTTGGTGTCTTGTAGAGGTGGCACTTACATGTTTCACTACATAAGGCAAGAAGAATTCCCTGCTTTCTCGCAACTTCGTACTCTAGTTTCCGGTGCTAGGCGGACTCCGGCAGTACTTCTGCTCCGGCTGTTGTACCCTGGGAGACAGACGGGATTCACCTAGGTGGCCCGAAATCTGTTTTAAGTGACCTCTGTTCAACAGAAATCATCAGCCATTGTTATGTTTCTTTTGTTTATTTGTTGTTTCTTAAACATCGTGTATTCTGTTTGTTTAGTTTCTTTTACATTGTATGAAAGTTCTTTATCTATAAAACATTTATATTATTTTGTGAACGATGTTCTTACAAAGTCAACATTGCTTTGCTTTAACATAATCGGATGATGGTCAGAAATCGTCCTTTGCATAGCTCTCACTTCCACATTAGGCACAATACTCAAAATAGCTTCAGAAACAAGAAATACATCAAGTTTACTTGCTTTCAAGCATTTTGAATCAACACAATATTAACCAAATAACCGTTGCTAATGAAATCATGGATGATGTCATAATGTAGTACTTAACAAATTTGGTCTAGCGAAAAACATGTTGTCTTCTTGGTCTCCTTTAGCTAAAAAGTTTGATGCAACCTTTATGCCCAGACTTAGATCATTATTGATATAAAAGAACACGACAAATGTCAAACATGGTAAATGAGCTAATTGAAGAATGCTAGACACATTCTTATTAATAAAAAACAAGTCCCAACCGTTGTTTGCTCCTTACAGCTTTAAAGTTAAGAGAACATGAATATGCATCTTGCTCATAACAAGAACACCAACGTTTTGAGGATTGTTTGCTTCATTTCGAGCTTGAAAAATATTGGATTAAGGCCAATAAATCACTTGCTGATGTGTATATGGCAAGTTCTAGCTCTAAAGCTTTGCTGGAAAGAAATAAAAATCTTATCATAAGAAAAAGAAAAAAAAATATTCCAAGTTAAGAGAAAGACAATCAGTAAACTACAAAGGAAAGGAAATTGTCCTTTCAAAGAGAAGATAAACATTGAAAGGGTAAAATGCTACCATTGTGGAACCAAAGAGGACTTTGCTGGTTAATGGTTATTGTCACAATCCTTAGAAGGTGTATAAATTATAGAGATAATTTCACATATACCCTTATAAACATATAAAATATCATATATATCCAATCAAAACTAAAAATATCATATATATCCAATTTAATAGATTTTTATCTTTCTTACCATTTTACCCCTATCAATCTTGTGATCTTTTCTATACAATGTTTTTTTATACTTACTGAAATTTATCATCCAATTGTTGACGGCACCGATTAAAAACCGATGAATCGATTTTGAATCACATTCCTTCACAATCACAAATCATGAAGTGGATAGATTTCTTTCACAATCGTGCTTAGTAATTGAATAAAGTCAATCGCAAATCCTTTTTATTATTTCGCTCAAAGTTGGATGCATTTTCTTTCATTGTAAATCCTATGTATCTTTTTGTTTGATATACACATTATAATTTTCAAACTCTACATTCTTTAAGCCTTCACAACTCATATAGGTTTTTTGTTATAAAAATATGGGTTACAGTTTATAATTTTTCAAATCCTAATATACTCTGAACCAATTACATAATCAAGTTTTCATTTATAACTCTCGAGTTCTTTGTTCATTCGATTATTACCAGTGAAGTAGTTGTACAAATTTATTTGTATCAAAAGCGAATTTGAGTTTACCATTAATGTTCATTTGTAATTTTATGTTCATGTTTGTTTGTATATTTGATTACTTTTAATTTGTAATAATGTATTTATTTGTTATTCAAAAGAATATTATTGTTTATGAAAAAATATAAAATTTTAAAATTAAAAATGATTAAATATGAAATATTAAACTTTTAGAAAAATGAGGGTAAAGTAGTAATTTATTAAAATGTTTTTAATGAAATGGGTACATTTGATATTTTAATTAGTTTTTAGGACATATATGATATTTTTAATTTTGGTTGGACATATATGATAATTTTTAAATTTGTAAGGATATATATGAAATTGACCTTAAATTATAATGCTTATGTTAGTAGTTTTATTTTAACTGAATCTGATCCTCTATACGTTGTCGACTCAAGAGCGACCGATCATATCACCAAAGACATAAACATCTTGCTGGTAAACTCTATTTTTGTAATGTATATTATCTTGATTAAATTATCGCAAAAGTTACTTTCTACAAACTTAATAAAGTTTTTAAAGAAAGTGTTAGAACTTAAATGTGCTACAAATATGACACCTAGACATATCAAACTTATTTAATACGTTTTAAAGGTAGACCCAAAACATGTTATATGAGGAACTATCCGTATGATTAACTAAAACTTTATAATTAACTCTTAAAATATTCCTAATACCTTGGGACTAACATGACGACAATGGAAAGTTGTGTTGGGTTAGGGGGTAGATTTGAAAAAGATAAGACGGTGATTGGAATCTACTACCATTTCCAACGATGATCTTTGACTTGTCTAACCACATTTAGAAATGTGGCCTTAGCTATTCACACCTCATATCACCCCATGCATCAACCGACAATTTCTAAATAAATCAACAATTTTATTATTATTTTTTAGAGTTAAATGCGGTTTTCATCCTTGAGGTTTTATATAAATTATCATTTGAGTCCAGAAGTTTAAATTTTTATCATTTGCATCCAAATGTTTCACAAGAATTGTCAATTGAATCCATTTAACTACTTACAATTAACACCGTTAACTTTTTACGTTAAATTTCTTATATTAGTGGTATTTTTGTCAAAACAATTAGAAAATAAGAAATCAACTCTAAGTGAAGGGTTTTTTGCGTTCAGTGTCGTTTGGTAATCATCATTGTGATTTGAATTCACCTATTACACAAAATATAATATAGTAATAACCATCTTAAAGTGACTTATTTCTAACTTTATAAAATATACACCACAAAAAATATATAAATAAACGATTACAAAATAAAACTTTTCACGTGGACTGGTTTATTTATATATTTTTTGTGGTGTATATTTTATAAAGTTATAAATGAGTTATTTTTAGGTGGTTATGATTATATTTTATTTATCTAGTAGACGAACTTTAATTCCAATGGTGATTACCAAACATGACTAAACTTATAAACACCTCACGTAAAGTTGATTTTTTATTTGTAGTTGTTTCGAAAAAAATACCTCAATATAGGAAACTTAACGGAAAAAGTTAACGGTGTTAATTCGAATTAGTTAAATGGATTCAAATGGTAATTTTTGGGAAACATTTGGATGCAAATGACAAAATTTAAACTTTTGCACTCAAATCGTAATTTTTATGAAACTTCAGGGATGAAAACCACATTAAACTCTATTTTTTATAATCAGCTCTTAAGATATACCTAATACGTCGTGGAAGATTTATATTAAGGACATCATGAACGTTTACGCATATAATATCAAATGGAGGCCCGACTCCTCTTAAGTAAATTTATTCGAAAACAGTTAACACTTATTAAAAAATAAAACTTAGTCATCAATGTATTTTATGATTTCAATATTATTTTCCTAAATTGCCAACATACTTTGTAATTCGTTGATATTTTCGTGTAGAATGCTCCACAAACCCATCACGAGAAAACTCTGAATAAAAGTAGAAAAAATAGTAATTATACTGTATCTTAATTATAAAGGTCGGTGGGTTTTTTTCTTTATTTAATTCTTCTTCAAAGTAGTCAAAAGTAATTATTTCTTAGTTAACCCCTAAACCCAATAGCATACCCATCTATGTACATATACATGTGCAAATACATTATATATATACAAACACACACACATAAATGTACGCACACAAAGAATACACATACCCATGCATATCACCTATGCGTGCATATACACACACAAACTAAAAGAGTGGGATCTTGAAAACTCCTCCCTAATGAAAATTTTACAAAAAATTACAAAATCCAGCTAAATCTATTCAAATCATTATTTTGTAGAAATAACAGTATTATACACACAATATTATAATTTTTTTATGTGTGCGTATATACATCTTCTAGCAGTGACCCTTCAACTTCGGTGTGGAAAAGCATATCGAGCATAGTGTGATCGATAAATTCATCATTTTGATAATTGAACTTTAGACAACCGATAATATAAAATAATAACTGGAAACAACACGTCATCGATCAAAACTAATATTGTATTCTTGCAGGAAAAAAGGAATCAAAAGACCACATCTTTGAATATCATGCACATCTCATCTCGTTACTGAACACACATCTTGGCACTAGAAAACAAATATGTCTATAGAAGAAGATTGATTTTTTCTAGAAAAAAGTGGGCAACTGAAATAACAGGTAGGTATTGTTGTCCTTATTGAATCATATGATTCTCACTTTAGTTTTTTATATACCCGATAAACATTATCTTAAAAGATAAATAAGATTTATCGGGTATATAAACAATACCTAATATTGTTCTAATCAGAGGTTTTTGCTTCAAATGTGAATAATGACGCGTTTAAGTTTTGTAGCTTGGGAGAAAGCATATATCATACACAAACAAGCAAGTAATTGTTGACGTCAAGTAGAATTTCACGATATTTGAAAAGATACATAGCCTTTAAATTTGTCTCGTTTCATGTGTTGTCAAAACTCATTCATATGAAAGGAATATTATTGATAGCAAATAAGCTGAAGGATGGGATAGAATTGTGAAACATCAAACCTAACTTGTTTTCTTTTCTAACCAATACAAAAATCTGATAGTAGATTGATCATCTAACTTGATGCATGACGAAACGGTAAAATTTACAGTAATTGAATCAAGAGGTATCATTTTCGGGTTATCCAGAAGAGAAGCTTCATAAAATTTGAAAGTGATGAAAGAATTTATCGACAGTGCTATTCATTTTATATATCTTGTTAAGTAAACATTTGTTACCACCGGCAACTATATCGATATAGGTTTTTATAATTTGCTAGTATTTAACTATTTTTAAAGTCATTTTCACTTAACATCTTCAATTGATTAAATATATGAAAAAAATAATTATTAATCCATTACCAATGATCACATGAAATTATAACGACTCCATCAAAAGACGTCAACTAAACATAGATAGCGTCACTTTGGGTTCAAAAATCACCGCCAGCATGGTGTTGGGCATCAAAATCAACTTTGCCGTGGTGTTAAGCATTGTATCAGCATTATCGTGATTTTGGCCTAAATAATAAAAATGACACGCATATCAACCAATTATAAAATGACACGTCAACTTGAAAAAAAAAGAAGTAACTCATTTTTGGATAAAAAAGAAAAAGAGAGAAAATTTATGTTCTTTAATATTGTACTTGGTGCGAAATAGAAGTTTGAGTTGGTGCTCGACAACATAGAAGTTGTTGTCGAGAAGGAACAGCAGGTAGGCAATTGGCAACGAGGAAATTTTTGTAAGAAAAGTAAAGATGAAGTAACGAGGAAAGGAAGTAGAACAAAAGTAGCACAAGTGAATAGTTGTTGAAGAATCAAAAGACACATAAGAACATTAAAAAGATGCATAAGGGAACTAAAAAGACCCATTGGAACCAAAAGGCTTATAGAATCTTATACAAATATACTTCTAAAGTTTACCACAAAATATATGACTTAAACAAGCAGACTGATCTATCAAAAATATGTCGCTAAAGGTGGGTCCCTTTGATAATCTATTGGTGACACGTGATTTTCGGAAAATTACCAATGGAAATTATCAAGGAACCGTCGACGATATTATCAACATTAATGGAATATCAACAACATATCTTATAATCACAAGTCATTTTAGGCCTTAATATACAATGCCATGTGTTAATGGGATAATTTAGATTACAAAAAGTCATATTATGTCATAACTAGTCTTTTGATGTGGACGATATTTGTATGATAAACGATACATTATGGGCCTTAACTGATCTTGTCATGTGTTAGTGAGTTAATTGGTCACATAATGTGCATTAGGTCATCATAAGTCATTTTGGTGTTTTAAACATGTTTATGATTAATGATATATTTTTGTGCTTTAACGGGCCTTGTCTCATGTTGTGCTACTTTAGCTTACAGATATCACATTAGGTTATAATGATCCATTATAGTTACAGATATGTGCATAAATAGTTGTACACCTTTGGGTCGTAATGGGCATGTTCATGTGTTAAAGTTTTATTATGTGTTGATAACATATGCTAGATAATAAGCCTAGCATATGTTATCACTATTATCGTTTTTAACGTTAAATTGTTCTTATAATGGTAGTCCTTGAAATAGCTGATAAGGTTTTTGTTTTGTGATCTTTATGTCATTTATTCAAGCCATGAAAACAAAATTTTACACAAAAATTTAAAACAAAGTTGTGTACGTCAGATTGCATAGCAATCTGGCCCTTTCTCAAACCCGTTATCCACATTACCTGTTAGGTATGGTGATTTTCCCCGTTATATTATATGACTATATACACTGCCACGAGTATCATATGTCTTATTCCATTAATGCAATTGCACATACAAAATCGTTTGAAATATGCTTCTACCTTTGGTCAAAAAGGGAATACCATGTGATGTATAGTACTATCCTCCTACCCCACAACCCTACAAACTAAACCAAATTACAAGAATGCCCATCATACAATCCATCCATCATCATAAATATCTCCCCATATCTTCACACAAACTCTATACATAGATAGACAAAGAGAAAGATGCTACGATTCTTGAAATCTTTGTCGAGGACAGTGCCTGAGGATCTAGAACCATCGAATGGTGGCGATGATGGCGGCCACCGGGGCGGTGATGGTGGTGCTGGTGCTGGTGCTGGTGGGCCGTGTTGTTTAACGGTGTGGCGGAAGTCATTGTTTGTAGGGTGTAGTGGGTTCACTGTGATAAACTCCGATGGTGACTTGGTGTATCGAGTTGATAATTATGGCTCTCGCCGACGACAAGAACTTGTTCTCATGGATGCTTGTGGCAAACCCATCCTTACGGTTTCTCGTAGCAAGGTGCGTTTAATTGTATAACACAACTTTATTATTCTAGATGTCAAAGGTTTAAATCGTACGAGTGACTCACAGTAAAATAGTATAAAAGGTATTAGAAGGTGTGATAAAATATATTTTCATTATATGGCAAATTTCAAAATATTATCTTCTTCACATTAATTAGGTCCAGATGGTTTACTTATTTTGTTGTTATTAAAAAATATCTAGTCAAATAATCATCGTCGGCTATTTGTTAAAGTCAAAGTGTAACAAAAATTCATTCCAATATATGATATTTCACATATATAACATACACTTTTGTGAAAGAGATAATGCGTGAGAGAAGATATACTTTTAACAGTAATCATGTCTTCTTTTATGTGCAAACAACTCTATATTTATACCCTTTGGACGTGTTTCTGACACTTGTTAAATATATTAAACTAGAAACTTGAGATGGTCGATAACTGGCTGGTGTTCGAAGGCGAAATGTCATCGAAGGAGCAAAAGCCGATATGTCGAGCAAGAAAACATGTTAATATATTGTGGCCAAATGAAAAGCGACTAGCTCGAGTTTATAGAGAACATTACGATGAGAAACACATGTATATGATTGAGGGGTCATATTTGAACCGATCGTGTAAGGTTCTTGATGAATCGAGAAACGTAGTGGCTGAGATTCGAAGGAAAGAGACAGTCGCAAATGGTGTGTCATTCGGGCTCGAGGTTTTTGACTTGATTGTTAACCAAGGGTTCGATTCTGGTTTAGCAATGGCAATAATTTTGTTATTAGATCAAATGTTTCTTTAGACATATATTGTCACACCACAATATAGTATTACGGCTGAGATTTTTAATAGAATCCGAGTAATCACAATGATGGTGGTGCATCATACATGCATATTCATGTGTTTATACATTTCTTTGTGTGTGTAAATATATGCAAAAACATGTATTCATTTCATATAATTCAACTACACAATGATTCATTAGTGCTCGCAATAGAAAGAGAAAATGATTGCGTTAGGCTCCAATTTTACAGGGTCCCATATTAACATGCACTTATTTTTTTTTGGTTCTTTATGCTTTTGGCATGTGATTTGTTACAGATTTTCGACAACGTGATAAATTTGAACTTTTGTCGAATTTTATGAGCATTTACAACTATTAAGTTTTTCAAAATTTTGTCGAATAAGTCGGTAGTAGTTTTAGCATTTCTGCAAATTTTCGACAACGTCAAGTATTGAAGCGATTTTGTTGGATGCTTTTGTGAATATTAGGGATTTTGGGTATGTGGAAGAATTGTTGCAAGCTTGTGGCTGATCGATGTCGAAGTATCAATCAAATAAGATGTTAAAATGTGTGTTCCTATTCACCTTAAACTAGTTAGGGTAAGTAGGGTTGTCGATCCTCGTGGAATTAGTGGTCGGTGTATTGTACTTTAATTTATAAAATACTAATTAATTAAATTAACAAATTACTTAACTATTGCCCCTGGGCTGTGAAAATTGAATTTTTTGAATAATTAATAAATAAACTAAGAAAACAACTTGGAAAGAATCAAACTTGATTATGAAAACGATTATAAGAGAAAGTAATCCACTTCGGTTCTAGGTTTGGTTTTCAGCAATTGTTTAGTTTAACTTCATGGAAAATCCTTAATAGGGACTCTATACGTGCGATGATTAAGTGATATCGATAATCAGGACTTAATGGGTCTTGATACACAATGCCAATTCAATTAGAAACCAAAACTTGCAATCATATAATTTCCGGAAGATTAAATGATATTCAAATAAAAGTTTACCAACGTCGTTGTTTAAATAATCAAAACACAAGTTAAACTCATAAAAGAACTTAACGGGTTCTAAAGTTTAATCCCAACAAAGTTAATCAAAAACAAAAACCTAATCACGCAAAACCTAATACCCGAAGTAGATCACGAGAAGATTAGCCGTTCATCGTTCTTGAATGATCTTCAAAACCGTTGTTGATTTGCATTCTGGATGATTGAATCTTGTTTTTGAGAGTTGGAATGGTGAAAAATTGATCTCAGAACGCCCAAAATTCGTCTCTAAACGTTCTAGGTCGAATGGGAATCAAGTGGTGGCTAAAACCTAAATAAAACGCGTATTTAAGGGTTTTTGAAAAGGGTCCTGGCGTAGGCTACGCCAGCCAGCGTAGCCTACGGTGGGGTGTATTCTGCTGATTTTTTACTTGAGCTGGCGTAGCCTACGGTGGCTACAGTAGGCTACGGTGGAAGCCTTTCTGCTGCACTTTGAAACTTCGTTTCTTGACCCCTCCAATGACTTGTTTTATCATGTAAGCTTCCAAATTCCTTGTTTTTCCTACAAAATCACTTCCAACTCATAGTCAACCTATTCAACTCAATCACATGCATATAAACGAATAATCATACGTAATATTTAACGTTTAAACACTTAAAATCTCATTTCAACGCACACACATCAGTGGCAAATACAATGTTGTGGAAAATTTGAAGCAAGATTTTATAGGAAAAATATCAATTTTCTAGTAATTATGTTTTTTTTAAGTGCGTTAAATTCAAGATGAAATCATAAATACTTAGGAATGTTGCTCGATAGAAAAACTTTTGGTGTTTAATTTGAAGAAAGATACTAGTATTGTCGATTACTTTAAATTTTGAAAATAAGACGTTAGATTTTAATTTCACTTTTAAACCTCTAAATCGCTCAATAAGATCTATAAACCACAGCAAACTAAATCACCATCATAATTAGCATAACTAGTTGTTATTCCACCCGCGCTTCGCGGCAGGGACAAATCGATTTTTTATACAACTTGATAAAAGGCTCGGAAATGGCAGCTTGTTGCGGCTGCAAACTAACCGTTTACAACACCAAAACAACAAGCTCAAAGGCCATTCGTTTATCATCAAAGCCTATCACCCGTTTTTATTCAAGTGGCCAAAAAATACATCGAGCCAGTATAGTCAATCTCACAAGAAACATAATGAACTGTTAGCGGTTATAAGACGACCTGAATCGAGGTCTACTAAACAACCATTATAACCAGAAACAACATGTCATGACAACTGTTTCCCCATAATACTTAATAGCAATCAAGCACAAATGGCTCTCTAACACCCAAAATGATAACCAAGTGCAGCTTTTGATGGACATCTTTCCGCGCTTTGTGTGACAACTAACACAAACACACGACAGTGCTGCTAGTCCAAAGTGAAATAAAAATGTCATTACATCAAGCGTCGCAAATCTAAGGCTCAAAATAGGTGGCTCGTAGTGGCTGCAAACCGAGAACGGTACCACGCCAAACTTTAACCCCTTTTGATATCATCATAGCCTTTATGTACATAACGTCAACCCGAATGCCTCAGATGAACAACAATTCATCATCACCGATGAATTAAAACAGGACCACAACCCCAACGACACGAACACATCATCAAAACATATGAAAATCACGAATAGCAACAACCTACCCCACATAAACTGCCTCAGATGAACACCAGTCCATCATCATCGATGTAGGTACAAATTACAACAATTCAAGGATAGAAGCAACAACAGACCACTATGAACCCCACTAACAATTCAGCATCAGATTAAAAATTCAAAAGAAACACATAAAAATACTAATAACAACACAGCAGCAACATCACCAACATCAAGCATAAAACCCCATTATCAACACCATATTAGGAGAAACACGTGTATCTAAGTTAGTACTGCCAATTTTAACTACTTTGTTAAAAAATTAACACTTCTTTGGCATTTTATAACAAAGCGTGGCAACTTTTAAATGGATACATCACATGATTCAATGAACTATTTATAGTTAAAGGTATAAGGTCGGACAATATGTCCACGTCACCCTATTATAATTTTACATCGTCGTTTGAAAACATGCAAAACCTTACAAACTAAACGAATGTTTGAGCATAACATAAAATGGCCGTTTATAGGTTATTCGAAATCTCATGGCCCTTCTGAATTCTAAACAACCGTTTGAGTTTAAGGATTACATATTTAAGTTTTGAGTGATATAGTTATAGTAGAACCCATATATAAATAATTCTTGATAGGAATTTAGGAATAACTAGTTATTTGGATAAGAATATATATAAATATTATTTAAATATAATGATTAATACAACTAGTCAACAAAAACAATTCACGAAGAATGGTCAAATCCAATAAAAGTCAAAGTTGAAGAATTTAAGTATAGAAGACATATGAATCGACCACATCAAGGTCTTATCGAATTCAAGGAACACGAATCACGTTGATAGGCCCAATTATAGTTCAATATTTTCAAGTCTAGACAAAATTATCAAGTTTTCTTATTTTTTTAATTTGACATAAACACACACTTTTGAAAGATTAAGTTACTTCCTTACTGAGTTACTTAAATACACATTATAAAAAAAATATGATCTCTTTAGAGAAATCAATAAGCTCTATTCGATGTCATACGCAAGCTCTCACGACGAAAAAGAAATCCAATTGCATGGGGATGTGATTGTATGAATGTACGACAATTAGGATTTGAGAGTAATTTTAAACTATCAAGTTCAAACAGACACCTGAATTTATCATACATACACTCTCACGAAGACGAAGAAATCCAGTTGAAGGGAGATGTGATCGTATAACTCATGACAACTAGGTTTTGAGAGTAATTTTAAACTATCAAGTCTAAAAAGACACCTTTTAAAAGTCAGACATAGGTGTTCATAAAGACTAAAAACTAAAACAAACAAAAACAAAAATCAAATTGCATCTCTAACTCACAAAAATCTATCTGAGTTATGAGTTCTGTTTTTGTTTCGAACCTAACCGCATCTGATTAGTAAATTCGGTTTTCAGTTTGGTTTTTGAATGCATATATAATACATATAATATAGTTTAGAGTAAATTATAGAAAAGAACATTTATCTTTGCAATCAATTTCACTTTTCAACATTTATCTTTACTAATTACATCGGACAACCTTTATGTACATGTTTTGTTTCATCTTTGATTCTTTAGTCTTACGGTTGTTGGTTTACATTGTTAAGTTATGTCACATGATTATCACATATGAGTAGTTGTGTAAAATAAAACATCCAGACGACATAACACAAAAAAAAAAATCAACGCATTAGAGAATATGAACAGTAAAACGTTACGATCGTCGAGTAAAAACTCAAAAAAAAATTATATATTTTTATCATACCATTTTTAAAGCCAATTTTATAAAAATACTATTTTCATATGATTTAAATATCAATAATAAACTTAATACATATAAATTAGAATGCAAGCCACGTTAAATTATTTAATAAAATATGACCAGTAAAAAATAAGACTAACAAGTAAAATCTCAAACATATTTTAGATATTTTTATCATCAGTTTTTTATAGTCAGATTGAAAAGAAATTTATTGTATCATAAGATTAAAATTATAATAATAAACTTAATACATTGAAAGACAGATTGCAAGCTATTTGAAGTTGTTTAGATGCTTTTGTTCAAATTAAAATGATAATTCTGTAAAAATTTATTATATCATATGATTTATAATTATATGATTGTGGAATACATCTAAAATTACTTCATATGTATGATTCTAATCTTTAAGTTTAAGTTTATTATTGATATATTAATCATATGATACAATCATTTTAAATAAAAAAACTAGTTAAAGACACAATGATAAAAATACATATATAATTATTTTAAGGTGTTACTCATCGGTCTCAACGTTTTACCTATCATAATTGTCTAATAAACTGATTTGTTCTTGTATTTTACGGCCTAGATTTTTTCTTAAACATCTACTCTCATGTGATGATTGATGTAAGGGGTTTAGAATGATGTTTATCATGGTTAAATGGCTAACTTTAAGGTATCTAATGTGCTTAATTATAAGAGATCGTGTTGAATAAGTTAACTACGATGATTTGATGTTTTGTAGGTTAAACGCAATCATTTGATGTGTTTTGAAGAATGCACATGGAAGCTAAATGAAGATCATGATAGATGAGATGATAGAGAATTCAATTACGAGAACGTGGCCGCAAACGGGGAGGAAAACGGAATCCGAACGAAGAAGTTATGAAGAAAACAAGAATCAGAAAAAGCTCCCTAGCGTAACCTACGGTGGAAACAGGTCCTACGGTATAAGCCTCTAGAGTAACTTACGGTGGAAACATGACCTACGGTTCATCAGTTAAAAAATTGAACAGAAAGCCTCTAGCGTAACCTATGGTGTTCAAGTGACCTACGGTACGTGATGCGCTGAAATCACTTATAAGACGGAAAAATTAGGTTTTCAGGGCTAGCTTTCATTCCAAGCCGTCCACAAGCCCTAGGAACGACCCCAAGTGATCCAAAAGGCTCCCGGAGGTGATTTCAAGTATCAAGATCTTGTTTTTATCATTCGGTTTGAATCTTTAACGTTAGATACAATGTTTGCATTCGATTTTGATTCGTTTTTCGTTTCCATGTCTGGCTAAGCCACCCGTGATCTTCTCCGGGTGGTAGGGTTTATACTATGACTTGTTCTTGATGGTTTTGGTTGAGTTAATGTTTGAACACGGTAATTTAAGCCGAGTAACATTATTTATTGTTTAGAGATTCTAAAATACGTGTGTTACTTTCAATTCAATTGTTCCTGTTTGATTGTTTTAGATTTCTTTTCATCTGGAAACATCAATTTTGGATGGGGTTGGGTAATACAAACGTAGGATATGATTCGAGTAGTTCATTAACAACAGTCCCATTCAATCTATTGTCTTTAACCAAATCAACCTGGTTATGTCTATGTGACCACTTTTAACTATCAAAGCAAGTCTAAGTTATAAACCTAAACCTGGAGAGGATTACTCTTTCCCATCATTGTTTACAATCAATTTCACTTTTCAACTTCAACTACTTTTTGCAATTTAGTTAATTTACAAGTATTTTCAATAAAGCTTTCAACTTTACGAATTGAATCACACTTTCCACATATTCCCTGTGGATTGACCCGACTTACCCTAGCTATCTTAGGTGAAGTTTGGACCGTTATAAATTGTTTTTGATTAGGCCTGACAACCCGCATCAAAATGGCACCGTTGCCGGGGAATTAGTGCGCAAAGTGTTTCGCTTGATTTTTAGTTTCTTTTGCTTATTTTATTTATTCTCTTTTCTTTGTTACGCTAGGTGTGCTTGTGTGTGCAGGTGACAGCTCCGTGCATGCATACCCGGTATGCAAGGAACAAATCTCCGTTAGTGTTTGATCCCGAAATTGAGAAGACCGCTCGAAGAAATCGAGCACAATCCAGAACAAAAACTCAATCAACAAGTGTAGTCAAAGAGTGTAAGATGGAAAACTCACCACCACCATTTAACCAAAATCCATCTAATGACCAACCGCCAAATCCACCACAAAACCAACTGCCATCAAACCAACCCAATGACCCATTATCATATCCGAATTTACAACCACAAAACAACCCACAAAGACAAAATCCACTCGCTAAAAACCAGCCACCTCAGAGACAAAATCCCTACCCTCAACCAAGACAGAACCCCTACCAACAAGAACATCCTAGACAGAATCCGAGACAGCAAAGGGGGTTTAACAGGTTCGAAGATGAAGAAGAGAGATTTGAGAGGTTGAGTATCCATACTTGGGATGATGAGATGGATGGACAGGATGATGGCTATGAAAATGAATATGATGATGAGGAGATTCAATACAATGAACCCAATAACAACCAAGGCCGATACAGACAGAATGAACCACCAAGGTAGCAAAGGCAGAATCAAGGCCGAGGTCAAGGTAGAAGGCAAGAATTTCCTCGGGTGAATCGAAATCCCGGGCTTCAACCTTACCAAGCTATCATTCAAGGGGTTGACAGCCATTTTCGTCCCACCATAGCTGGAGCGGCATCACCCATAGTTAGACCACAAGTTAGAGGGAGGTCATTCGAGATTAGATCTAACAGTCTGACTATTCTCCCAGAATTTCATGGGTTATCTAAGGAAGAACCTTATTTACATCTGAATGAGTTTAGTGCCATCTGCGAGACCATTGGGGCACAAGGCTTTACACCATAGGAAGTGATGTTGGTCTTATTCCAATTTACATTGAAAAGAAATGCGAAAAAGTGGTTCCACTCACTACCTGCAGCTAGCATTTATACCTGGGAACAAATGCAGCAACCCTTTTTAGAGGAGTATTATACCCCGCAGAAGACTAGTGAGGCAAGAACCGCCATTCGGACATTCAGTCAACAACAAGACGAGCCATTTCATGAGGCTTGGACAAGGTTCAAGGAGTTATTAAGAACCTGTCCACATCACGACATTCCCCAATGGGAACTGATTTCCTCTTTTTATGATGGGTTATCTGCTGAAGATGTGCGAGATGTAAACTCAACAAGTGCAGGAACGTTCATGACAAATACTGAAGATGATGACTGGGAGTTACTAGAACGGATGAGTACACATTCAAAAAGACAAGCTCAGTCTCGTAGGAAATCGAGGAATGCAGTTGATGATTCGGATAGGAGGGCTTCAAGGTTGGGTCAGTCGGCAGGTAAGGCTGCAGTGAAGGCCACAAGCTCTTTTATTATATGCCAGGGATGTGGTGAAGCTGGACATACTGCTAGAGATTGTCTAGAGTTTGATGAGGGGTTGGAAGAGGTGAGTTATGTACAGGGTGATAGGCGGCCATACAACAACACCAACAACAATACCTATCATCCCGGTTTAAAGAATCACCCAAATTTGAGGTATGGTAATCCTGACAATCAGTTGAACCCAAATTTTCAAGGTAATTCACATCCACAATACCAGAACAGATCAATGGATCAAGGCGGTCAGTTCAATCAGGGAAGCTATAACAGGGGTGGTCAGAGGAACTACCAGAATAACCAAGACCATGGTGGGCCAGGAGGAAATACAGAGCCAACAAACAAGGAACTTCTAGAGTTTATGAAAGAGATGAAGAAATCTAATGAGATTCGAGACAAGAGTCACGAGGCTTTGACCAAGCAAGTTAGTCAACTAGCAGAAGAAGTGGCAGCTCTTAGAAAAGATTCGGCCAAGCTACCAAGTGATACGACCATGAACCCACAACATCAAGGGACAAACATAAAGAACATGAGAAATGTCCACGTTAATTCAGTTAGTATTCTTCCGAATTCTATAATTTTCAATAACAACTTTACTTCTTTTTCAAAACAAGCTGCAGGTAAGGAAAATGAAGTCAATGCAGTAGAAGAGAGTGACCCAGGAGCACCCATCATTCCAATCAAAGTGGGGAAGTTCAAGATAAAAAAGGCACTCTTGGATTATGGGGCAACTGTTAGTATCTTGCCTGGTGAGTTATATGATCAATATGAGTTCGGTCCTCTACAGAAGGTTAACACCACCATGGTGTTAGCTGACTTGACCTGCAAACATCCTCGGGGGATGGTAAGAGATGTGATAATCAATTTGGGAGATTTCTACTACCCGGTGGACTTTATGGTGCTGGACTATGCACCAGTGAGAACAAACGAGCAACCAAAGGTTATTTTAGGTCGACCATTTTTGGCAACTGCCAATGCTCAAATCAACTGTCGGGATGGAACAATTGATATGACATGTAAAACCCGTAAGTTATGTTTTGATGTGTTTTCCAAGTCGATCACTTATTTTATTAATGACAAACTTTTTGAGGAAGATGCGACTCACGTATGTGTTCCGTCCTACCTCTCACATGTAAGTGAGCATATAAATGTTGAGAATGGTTTTAAGTATGATAGGGCTAAGCAGGTGGACTTGAAAGAGTTTGTGGATTCAAAAGAAAATACAGAGCCAGTGATAAAGATGGAAATAAAGCATGAGAAGCCAAAATGGAAGAAAAAAGTTAGTGACCCACCTGATCCTAAAAATGCTCGAGTTAAGACAACGATGTTCGTTCCATGTTTGGATGACGTTGGGAACCCACTAGATCAACAAGAACAAATAGTTGTAGAACTCTCAAAAGGCAAGCACCACTTTCGACCACCATGAGTGGTGACAGGTATAGTCTGGCTGAAGACCTAAAACTTAGCGCTACTTGGGAGGCAACCTGAGATATTTGTAATGTTTTGTTTTTTTATGATCTTAGTTGTTTTGAACTTTGTGAGTGTGTTCACTAAAAACCCTCACGAGACTTCACTCGTCCACTCGGGCCTACCGAGAGGTTTAAAAGGCTTGTTGCATATGCTAAATGCAACCGTGATTCCTACAAAAGTGAGTTTTATTATTTTTTAGTTTTTCTTTTGTCTTTTCAGTTTTAATTAGCAGATGCAAACGTTAAAGTGTGGGGAAGCACATGGAATTTTAGAGGCATATTTGATGATATGCTCGGCCGGTTTACCTACAGTCTCCATATAACAATATTGAAGCACTATCAGATAATCTACCATCAGGTCTAAGTGAACTTTCTTTTACTTTATTTGCTATTTTTGTTTTGCACTTGGGGGTATGAAACAACTATGTGATTGGGGTGGAATGATTCTATTGATTAGGACTATGATAGTTTGTTTAATCATGTTATATTATGTGTTTCGGCATAATGGGTAAAGTGAAATGTAAATGGGGATTGTAAAATGAATCAACTCATACATTGGGGACAATGTATCCTAAGTGTGGGGATGGGGGAACCATAAGTAGACATATTTTGGAGAAATGGAAATTTAGACAAAATTTAAATTTAAAAATTTTTAAAAAAAAAAATTTCTCTAAAATATTAATCTTGGGTTAAGGTTCTTAGTCATGGTTGATTCCCTAAATGTTTAAACCCGGTTGGTTTGTGGAAGTTGGAAAGGGAACGCCTAACTAAGGGTGGCAAACTTTAGGTGTAGTAAACTTGCACATGTCACGTCGGTAACCCGAACACATTGTTTTCATATGTGAGAAGCCTATTCTTTGATAGTGTTAGATATATTTGCTTGTTTGAGTGTGCAGTGATGTTCTCTAGTGGTAGAACTTGTGGGGCGCGTGCATCTTGAGACTCGAGACTGGGATTCACATCGAAGTGATTGAGGCATTAGGATCAACCGTAGAATAACCCCATAGGACCCACCGACCCTACATCTATCTCCTAGTAGCCAAGTTTGTGCCTTTTCCCTATTCATTTGTTTAACCAAAATTGTTGACTCAGTAGCCTTTTGTTTAGCCTATTCCTTTGTTTACCTGTGTGATGGAACTTAAATTAATTGGTGGTAGTTATAGTGCTAAGTTTGATCTGACTTCATGTTTGGAAGTTGTGAAAAAAAAATAGTAAAGAAAAAAAAAAGAAAAGAAAGGAAAATTTTGTCAAAATAGTTAAGTTTGAAAGACTGAAGTATGAGACAAGAAAAAGACTGTGCTTTTAAGTATGTGCTAATTAACTCAAGGTTCTCATCACTCTAGTCACTTATACTCCCTACCTGAACCTAAGACTAACATTGCAGCCTTTGAAAAGTCCTCATGATTGGTGTGGTATCTTATGTTAGTGGGTGGAGGGGTGATTGTTTTACAAGCCTATACTCACTAGTTTGCATTATTGTTGAGTGTTCATAAATTACCGGCACACCTTTTGTCGAGTTCAGAAATTAAACTGAGTAGAGAGTTTCATTGTGAGGGGTGTGACATGTGCAAGAGAGCCACTTAGAGTTTCAGAGTTTTAGTTAGGCAATCCAACGGGTTAGAGGTTGTGTGGTTGTAAACGGGGTCATGATTATCAAGTTTGGGAATCGGGTATGATTTTGAACCTTGGATGATGGTTAGTATTTGTGTGTCTTATTTGAAAAAGTTTTGACCCGAATTGTTGAGTTTTCAAAAGCAACCTCACTTGAGGGCAAGCGAGAAACAAGTGTGGGGATGTGATGTAAGGGGTTTAGAATGATGTTTATCATGGTTAAATGGCTAACTTTAAGGTATCTAATGTGCTTAATTATAAGAGATCGTGTTGAATAAGTTAACTACGATGATTTGATGTTTTGTAGGTTAAACGCAATCATTTGATGTGTTTTGAAGAATGCACATGGAAGCTAAATGAAGATCATGATAGATGAGATGATATAGAATTCAATTACGAGAACGTGGCCGCAAACGGGGAGGAAAACGGAATCCGAACGAAGAAGTTATGAAGAAAACAAGAATCAGAAAAAGCTCCCTAGCGTAACCTACGGTGGAAACAGGTCCTACGGTATAAGCCTCTAGAGTAACTTACGGTGGAAACATGACCTACGGTTCATCAGTTAAAAAATTGAGCAGAAAGCCTCTAGCGTAACCTATGGTGTTCAAGTGACCTACGGTACGTGATGCGCTGAAATCACTTATAAGACGGAAAAATTAGGTTTTCAGGGCTAGCTTTCATTCCGAGCCGTCCCCAAGCCCTAGGAACGACCCCAAGTGATCCAAAAGGCTCCCGGAGGTGATTTCAAGTATCAAGATCTTGTTTTTATCATTCGGTTTGAATCTTTAACGTTAGATACAATGTTTGCATTCGATTTTGATTCGTTTTTCGTTTCCATGTCTGGCTAAGCCACCCGTGATCTTCTCCGGGTGGTAGGGTTTATACTATGACTTGTTCTTGATGGTTTTGGTTGAGTTAATGTTTGAACACGGTAATTTAAGCCGAGTAACATTATTTATTGTTTAGAGATTCTAAAATACATGTGTTACTTTCAATTCAATTGTTCCTGTTTGATTGTTTTAGATTTCTTTTCATCTGGAAACATCAATTTTGGATGGGGTTGGGTAATACAAACGTAGGATATGATTCGAGTAGTTCATTAACAACAGTCTCATTCAATCTATTGTCTTTAACCAAATCAACCTGGTTATGTCTATGTGACCACTTTTAACTATCAAAGCAAGTCTAAGTTATAAACCTAAACCTGGAGAGGATTACTCTTTCCCATCATTGTTTACAATCAATTTCACTTTTCAACTTCAACTACTTTTTGCAATTTAGTTAATTTACAAGTATTTTCAATAAAGCTTTCAACTTTACGAATTGAATCACACTTTCCACATATTCCCTGTGGATCGACCCGACTTACCCTAGCTATCTTAGGTGAAGTTTGGACCGTTATAAATTGTTTTTGATTAGGCCTGACAACCCGCATCAATGATCATGTGACATAACTTAACAATGCAAAATAAGGACCGTTAAGTTAAATGTTGTCAAGTGTAATTAGTAAAAATAAAATTAGTCACAAAAATAAAAAAAATGACTTTGTGTTTAATGTTTGTAAACTTGGTAAGTTTACAAAGCTTTTCAAATGTTTTTAACTTAGGGGCTGTTTGGTTGGGTCTGATTGACCCCGGTCAGACGTGCAAGTCTGACGGTCAGACGTGACTTGTTTGGTTGCTTGCATCTTACCGGAGAAGATGTCTGACTGAAGCCCTTATTCGGTCAGATCTAAACTAACATCTGACCCGAGTCAGACGTGAAGTCGGTCTGCGATGGCGACGGCCACGGCGGTGGCGGTCTGCGACGGCGAGGGCGGTGGTGGTGGCGAGTGAGATCCGGAAGTTGCGAATGAGATCCGGCGCCGGCGGGTACCGGTCGGCGACGGTGGGCTTCTTGGCGGATGTTTTCGTCGGCGGGGCGCCGGTGTTTGATGGGTGGTGTTTCGAGGGGTTTGTCGGAGGAGATTGTGGCTTTGATTGTGGGGAATTTGGGGGTGATGATGGGTCTAGGGTTTGGGGGTTGTGAGGTGAGGGAGAAGATCGCAGGATGAAGATCAGAGGTGAGGATCGAGAGAAGGGTTGTGGCATATGATAGGTTTTTATTTTTATTTTATTTTATTAATTTTTCTTTTTACGAACAAACATACTTATTGGTTCAAACCTTTTAATGGTTCAGCACTTATTCAATTAGACGTTTTCAAACTATACTTAAGGAATAAAAAATAGTTTTAAGCCACTGCGTCATCTTCACTCAACATTCTTCTTTCGCTATTTCTATACCCCCAATATTCGTTCTCCCATTTCTCTCGCTCTGCATCAGGTTAGATTTTTATTTTCATGTAATAAGCCTCTATATTTGCTTCATTTGTTTCTTTTTCTCAAGTTTTCCTTTGGATTTTGTATGCTTATTATGCTTACTGGACCGTCGAATATTTTCTTATTATGAAACCCTAGAAACTTGTTGATTTTGATGCATATGTTGATGACCTTATTAGAACCCTAGTGATTAGTGGATCTGTAAAATTAGAATGGGGGGTGATGCAGTTGAAAATATTAGTGGACTCATGTTAGGGTGAATAGGCATTGGTTGTTCAGCTCTTTCATGATATGTTTGATATGAAAGAGAGCAGTTGAGTGTGGAAGAGCAAAATTGTTATTCGGATGAAATTGATTGTATTCGGTTTTCAACTGAAAGTTTGAAGGAACATTGTTTTTGTTAATAATTATGTATTGGAGGAACTCAATAAGGAAGTGGTTAGATAGAAAAGGTGCATAGTAACTTCAAAAGTTCACTATGACGAAATAAACTTTCAGAAATCTACCATTTTATGTGTCTAGTGCTGTGAAGCTGATTAGTTGATGTTGTAGCCCTGGTATATATCTGAACACATGTAGCTTTTCCTGGATACGTTCAACTTCTAATTGATTTTAAGCTTAGTTACTTAGAAAACTTTTATAATGCTTTTAGTCAGATGAATAACATTAAATGGTTCTTGAGAAATCTCTTGCCAGTGGCCACCACTCTCAACAGTGGAATCCCCCAAATACATACCACCTTCCCACTCAATCAACAATTCGTACACATGCTCACCTTGTGCAACTCCCAAAGTCTTGATCTTTATCATCATCTTCTTCACAACTAGACACTGGTTCTTCCCCTTCAACTCCAAATTAGGAATCATTTAGAAATATTACCAACAATTGTTGCAAGTTTAACACAAAATTAGCTGTGTGGTGAGTGTTTGATCGGTTGGAACTTTAAATTGAAGTTACTTTATTATCTTCACCTCTTGCAATTCTTGAACTTATCTAGCATAGTTGTTGAAGGCGCAAAGGGTGAGCCTTGGACCTAGGCGCAAGTCGTTTTAAAGTAAGGGCTTTTTTAATCAAGGCACATAGTATAAAAATACCATTTTTATGGGTTGTAGACAGGTTTTAGGCTGGTTTTGGGCTAGTTTTGAGTTTTGACTGTTTTAGCTTGATTCCAGGATTGTTTAGGGCTAGTGTAACTGCTTCAAACCTGTTCAAACGAATTTTGGCCAAATTTGGTCAGGACTTGGCCTGAAAGTGCACATGAGTCGTGAGCGTCTGAAAATGGTGTTTTTGTAGCGAGGCTGTGCCTGAGGGCCTATGCATGCCCCTTGTGGGCTTTTGACAATAGAGCTACCAAGATAGTTGAAATTTTATTTATCTATAAATGAGTTCCGAGAAGTACCATAATTTGTCAGGTTATGAGTCAGGAGCATCAGTTGTGATGTAGTTTTGTTTTTCTCCATCGTGATTTTTTGGTTCTTCAATAGTGATCTGGCGGGGTATATAGCTGCCACGTCCACCATAAGTACTTTTTATATAAAAAATCTTTATTACAGATCAGAGGTAATATTAAAGATTCATGACATAAAAAGTGAATTTTTAAAGTTCCCTACACACAATTACAATTGGTGATGAGTACATGACATTGCGGTGCAGTCTACTCGGTTAAGAATGATTGAGTATGAATGAATGTAATGCTTGTAAGTCGAATGATTCATTAGCGTGAAGAAAGTGAGTTTAAAAGCCAATGCTTGATTCTATTTTTCAAAGTTTCTATAGAATGTGTTGCCAGA
Organism: Flaveria sonorensis; assembly: GCA_025506505.1. Lineage (NCBI taxonomy): Eukaryota > Viridiplantae > Streptophyta > Magnoliopsida > Asterales > Asteraceae > Flaveria > Flaveria sonorensis. Next base: position 49,578,618 of record CM046425.1, on the reverse strand, counting down.
TTGTTGTGTTTCAAAACCAACATTCCATCCCTTGTTTTTGTTGGCCCATACTAGGCGCTTTGAAAGGCAAAGAGAATTTTATTGATGAAATATTTGAACAACACAAAGGTTTCTGTGTGTTGATTATTGATGTGGACTGCAAAGATTACTGAATTGATGTTGATGAAAACTACAAGTCTCTGAAACTGTATTACAAGGATCAAGGAAGTCTTATTGAGTTCTCACTGCTGCTACTATAAATTCTCAAATGGGATGGGTTTTTATAGTATGGGGCGGGTTGTGTTTATCCACAAACACTTATGTTGGCTGTTTGTGTAAAAAATTGTAAATGATTAGTGCAGTAGTGTACTAGTGCATTAATGATTACAAAAATAATCAGCAAGTTTATTATATGAATTATTTAAATCTTTGGAGTTAACAAATTGCAAGCATTAGAAAGACTTTGTATGGAGATGAAAAAAAAACAAAAATTAATTTTTTACGTTCTTCAGAGATCGAGACATCTTTCACTTTCATTTATAAACTACCTCTTAATTTAACATTTTACTAAAAAAAATTGGATTATTGTTGATTGCAGGGTGCTATAGCTTCTGGTTGTTGAGGTAATCATGGCGAAACATCATCCTGATTTGATCATGTGCAGGAAGCAGCCAGGCATTGCCATTGGTCGGCTTTGTGAAAAGTGTGATGGCAAATGTGTAATTTGTGACTCATACGTGCGTCCATGCACGCTTGTGCGTGTCTGTGATGAGTGCAACTATGGCTCCTTCCAGGGTCGCTGTGTCATATGTGGAGGCGTGGGTATTTCTGATGCATATTACTGCAAAGAGTGCACACAGCAGGAGAAAGATCGAGACGGGTGTCCCAAGATTGTCAACCTGGGAAGCGCTAAAACTGACCTGTTTTATGAACGGAAAAAATACGGATTTAAGAAACGATGATAAACAACTTCTTTTAATCTTTGTGACATCAAGCATGAGATGAGTTATTATCTCGCTTATCCAAAACAATTGTATTAGAGTGCTTTTGGTTGTATTGTGGATTCATGAGGCAAACAACAGGTCATGAAACATGTTAAGTTGGAATTTGTGGATTTGATAATATTTTCTCATGTTGTGTTATCTGATTGGTCATCTGTTATATATATTTATTAGCTTGCACTAGTATTCTGTTCATCCACCAATCATGAAAAATTGATCCGACCCATTTTCAGTTTTAGAATAAAACAGGATCTAAGTTGGGCAAAGCAACAAATCCTTTTTCTTCTCTCATATTCATTTTTTCCATAAGAAAACCAATTAACATATAACTTTGTTGTGTGCATTGCCATCGTACATTAACATGGTTAAGTATATAAACGAAACATATGAACTTATAATGACTCGGTTCGGGAGATTGAAATATAGATAGAGAATAATTACATGGCGGTAGAAATGTTCTTTGGTTAGTATTAGTTTTAACAAAATTTATACTAAGACCTTAAGAAAAATAATTAAAAATTACTTTATTTATGTTCAGTAAGATTCAGAAAAAAAAGCAGCTGCAAAAGTGGTATGTTGTAAAACTTAATTAGTTATTAGATTAATTGGTTTGATGGTAATGAATTAAATAAACTAGAATTAAGCCCTCGCGTTGCCGCCGGGCGTAAAACCATACTAAATAGCACCTTTGCCACACCACCGCCAGCTACCACAACACTAAAGTTGTGACGTGTTAATGCGAATAAATTAGATCGAATGTAGAACATAGAAAAGTATAATTACGTCAATCTACGACCAGCTTGTTGTGACAAACTTGTTAGACGGAAAAAAATAGATGTCAAAACGCACACGCACATTGCACCATGTTAGATCACAAAATTTAAAATAAAATGTAAAGCAAGACGTAAAATGTTAAACCACACATGCATGTTACGTAATGATAACTTGCAAAATTTAGAATGAAACGTAAAACGAAAATTTGGTGAAAGATGAAAAGTATAGGATACCAAAGTTGAAAGTAAAAAAGTTGTGAGGTTAAAATGCTAAAAATAAAAATTTTTGGGTTAAAAGTAAAAAAATAATTTTTTTATAAACACCCTAAATATAAGGTGTAATATCATAATGTATAAACAATCTGATAATTAGTATAATTTAAATAAAACAGTGGGCTGAAAAAAGAAAAGTTATAAGAAACATTGGTTGGGCTATAACTAACTATGGGCTGGAGTACAAAATAAAATATAAGAAACAATTGATTCAAGAAAAGAAAGAAAGACCAACTCCACCAGTCCACCATCTGTTGTCTTGAAATAGAAATAGAATTCCTATAACTTGACAAAAAAAAAACTAAAAATAAATAAGTATGAGTGTAAACCGTAGATATAGTTAAAACTTTAACGGGTAAAAGTATAATATTTGAATGGCTTAAATGTATTTAGAAAAATTCTTTTCATCCATGTGTGAAGTCTTTTGCGGTCTTTAACCTATGCATCATTTACTTGTATTCTATGCATTAATTGTTTTATGTTGCCTTTTATATACAGTATAATATAATATAATTTACAGCTAGACCATCAATTCAATTTCAAACGTTTTTTAAATACTTGAACATTTAAAACTTTTTTCA